>JAOVYU010000067.1:358239-373008 GCA_025674565.1 Synodontis membranacea
TGTGTGTGTGTGTGTGTGTGTGAAAATATTTTTGTGTGAGTAGGTAAATACTGAAAACGAGTAAAATTTTGTAGAGCTATTTTTCTTCCATCCCACCTTGGGGGCATTTCTGTACATTTTAACATTGATTAAATGAACATACACTGCAGTCACATGTTTTCCATGTTCCAAACCGCTAAGTAATGATTCGCTGACTGTCTCTTTTGTTTTACGTGTGTGTTTTAATACCTCCTGCAGTTAGCCACATGGGACTCGGTACACGGCCTCAACGGGAGCCTGAAGGAGAGTCGGATCGAGAACGGCATGCAAGGGGTTTCAGTAAAAGTTGTCACGCTGCTGGTGAGAATCATTCTGTATTGGTTTGTTCCTTTATCTTGCATGACTTTGTTTTCACATCTCCGAGCTTGTCAAACTAAATCCTTCCCCTTTAATATCTCAATGTCTGTCTGCATACAAAACCGTTCGCCTTCATTAGGAATAAGAGAAGGATGAATGACTCAGCACTTTGGCCTTGAAATATTTAGCAGGAGGAGCTCTGTTTTCCGCTCCGTGCTCCTTATTACGCTGTTTTGAAAAGGCCTTCCGTGTAACCCTGCTCCGTCGCACCATGTATGTCCGACAGCGCTCTGGAAAGGAAGAACACATCGCACGCTTGTTTGAAACTGTCAGGAAAAATCCATTACAGTAAATGATCTATGTCTTCGCTTTAAAGGAGGACCCATTTGTCATGGTCGCAGAAAACATTCTCGGGCAGCCCAAAAGGTACAAAGGATTCTCCATCGACGTTCTTGACGCCTTGGCAAAGATCCTCGACTTCAAATACGACATTTACCAGGTAGCAGACAGCAAGTATGGCTCTCAGCTTCCCAACGGTTCCTGGAATGGCATGATCGGGGAACTTATTAACAAGGTGAGTGCTTTCGGAAAGATCTAGTGTTCCTTTTTTTTCTGATTTGGACGAGCGGTTATGTTTAGGGCCGGTTAAAACCGTCATGGATTTATCGTAGAACTTCTTTTCATGCTAAATATGCTGACCCCTGATTGCTGTGAGTTTGTCTGTGCAGAGGGCCGATCTAGCCGTGTCAGCCATCACCATAACACCCGAGCGAGAGAACGTAGTGGACTTCAGCAAGCGCTACATGGATTACTCAGTGGGCATCCTGATGCGCAAACCAGAGGAGAAGATCAACATCTTCTCCTTGTTTGCTCCGTTTGACCTCGCCGTCTGGGCCTGCATCGCAGCAGCCATACCCGTGGTGGGAGTCCTGATCTTCCTGTTGAACCGCATGCAGTCGCTGCGCTGCCAGAATCCTTCAGGAGCTCCATCCACCATGTCCAACTCCTTACACAGCGCTGTGTGGCTTGTTTACGGCGCCTTCGTACACCAAGGTACGCGTTTGGTTTAGGATTCTCTACGACATGTGCGCAAGGTTTAGACAGAATAACGTGACGTAACTATGGGGCAAATAGTTCACTCAAACGACCCCCTACACAACCTAAATAAATAACACAAGCTAATGGTAATTTATTTGAAATCCCACAGACCGTGCACGCGTTCCCATGATGCTCAGAGCCTGAGCTGACTGTGGCGTGAGGTTTAAAGAACAGCTTCGAAAAAAAAGAGAGAGATGTGCTGGAGGTGCCTTTGTGTGGAGACACTGAGTAACGGCTTCATCTGATCCAAAACGCAAGAAAAAGTCTAGCTCAGCAAATGTGACGCTCCATCTGCATCTATTACCACCTGGCACACCGCCACCGCTGCATTTTTACGCCAACCAGCCTGTAATTAAATCAGGGGAGGCCCTGTCCCATTGGTCCTTAGCCCGCCACCAGCTAATCTTTCCGATGATTGATAGGTGTTGCACAAACGGCTCTGCAACAAATCTATGCTAAGCTCTCGCCATCCGGCCTTTTATTGAGCACAGGAGGAATTAGCATGCGGCTAATAAGCTCACTCGTCAGCTACTCTGGGGATAAGAATTAGCCGTGTGGGGATTTTTTTGTTTTTGTTTTTGTTTTTTTTAAACAGCTTTGTAGAAAGTTAAGTCATTCCTGATTAGGTAAGAAAATGAGCATCAATTGAAAAAAAACGACTGCTAGTTTGCACGTTAGCATGCTAGCAGTGCTGGTCCGTGATGAGTTTGCCCAGACCGAGACAGTAAAAATCTGATTTGGTTGCTGAGTGTGTGATGACGCTGTCCTGCTCGCAGGCGGAGACTCGGCGGTGGGCTCGGTGGCTTTGCGGATCGTGATGGGAAGCTGGTGGCTCTTCACCTTAATCGTGTGCTCATCGTACACGGCGAACCTTGCAGCGTACCTCACCGTGTCCCGCATGGACAACACCATACGGTACGTCTCTGGTTCTTCTCAAAAAACCCGCCCTACACACATTTCCACACAGCCGTCTTTTTTTTTTTTTTTTTTTTTCCCTCATAGCTTAGCTTTGTCACTGTCGAGTTAATGTCGAGTTGTGCGTTTTTCTCAAGGTGTATATGGAAATGTCACACCATTAAGCTAGTGCTAAACTGAATGCCGCAGCTCTACGCTACACTACAAGGGAATCTGTCCGGGCGTTTTTCTGCCACGTTGGTTTGGAAAGATCAGATGTGCAGCTTTTCTATAAAGCATCGTGGAACCTTCGCCGTTTCCTGAAGCGTTCTTGATCTCGGTATTCTTTTGTAAACCTTTTTTCTCCCCCCCTTGGCCCGCATTTTCCTTTCTACTGAGCTGTGTGAAAACCTCAGCAGGAAGCCCAGGCTGTCGTTGCTACATGCCACCATTACCATGAAGCTAATGTGCCATTTGTCTGCTTTCAGCTTTAATTGCTGGATTTTTTTTTTTGTTCATAATTTTGTCTGGAATGTTTTTTTTTCTTCTTGTTTACTTCCGCTCTGTCCTGTCAGTTTCCTGATTTATCGATGAAGCTGTTGTTTTGGAGAATGGGCCCCGAGGGAAGAGTAATCATCCTTTTTTTCCCCATGATTTAATTAAGTGGATGAACAGGCCCATCAGGCACACCGAACAGCTCAAATTCAATAATTATTCTATGTACACTAGCCAGCGGAGAGATGAGATCTATACACTTTTAAGATAGCCGTCCCATTTTCAGTACAGATGGAACCCCAGGCTTCATTTGTTGCTCTCGACATGTCTGACTTACTCTAACGCTGATCGATGTGGGCCGAGTCTCGACTGAAGATGACGCCGGTGAAGAATCTGGACCAGAGCGATGTGAGAGAGTGTTTGATTGAACCCAGTTTGGATTTCATGAGTCCATGCAGTGAGTTTCCAAAAGCAATCTTGCAAAGAGCTGAATCTAATTGGCTACGTAGGGTCGATATGACTCCCGAACTTTCTTTTCTTTTTTCTCTTTTAACTGAGATAATTAGTCCACTCCTAATGAAATGTCAGAGATCATAGGATGCAGGAGGGTCAGAAAGTACCACTTTTTTTTTTTTTTTTGGCAGTGATTATTCACAAATTAACCATGAAGTACAGATGCAATGCTCTTATCTTAAATGCAGTAATAATGGAGCACAGATACCAGGATATCACTGCACAGAGAAAACCTGGAGAGAACACCAATATCCTTCATTCATATTAAAAACACTACTAATACCCTAATACCAATCAAAAGACAAAATAAAATACCGTACACATTTCATCAGAATCTTATTCTTATCCTTAATAGATAGATAGATAGATAATACACTAAAACCCTGCCAATATCAAAGCCCAACATCCTGTTCTTTTTCTTAAAAATAATATTAAAAAATGCAATAAAAAAATACAATTATCACGTAGACTAACACCAGAACTTAAAAATAAAATACAGTTTTTTACTAATCTTTTTACAGATTTTTTTTTATGCACTGTGCCCTTTTGCAATTTTTTACTGCACTATGCACTTTTTACTTCATTTCTTTACTGCACTATGCACTTTTTACTGATTTATTTTTTCACTGCACTTTTTTTACTGCACTATGCACTTTTTACTTCATTTCTTTACTGCACTATGCACTTTTCACTGCTTCTTTTTTACTGCACCGTGCACTTTTTACTGAAATTCTTTACTGCATCATGCACTTTATACAGATTCTTTTTAAACTGCACTAACTCCGCCTGTTTTTTACTGAATTTTTTTACTACACTGTACACTTTTCACTGCTCTGTTTTTACTGCACCCTGCACTTTTGACTGAAATTCTTTACTGCATCATGCACTTTTTTTACTTCACCTTTTTTTTTTTTTTACTGCACTATGTACTTTCTACTGCACCAATAACTTTTAACTTCACTATTTATTTTATTTTTTTTCCTATTACTGTGCACTTTTTGCTGAATATTATAACTGCACTATGCACTTTTTCCCCGCATCATGCAGCGTTACTGCACTAGTAATGGATAGCATACACTCTTTTTTACTCTGCTCCTGTTCATTTTCACTGGGTGTAAAAGTTTTGTATATTAATTTAGTGATAATCAGTTGGATTTATTATAACTTGATATTTCAGACTTTCTCTAAAGACGTTTTTTTTTTTTTTCTTCTCTGGTCTGCACTGTCCGGAGCAACAGCGTTTCATTTTTATGCACACGAGTGCGGAGAAATGACAGTAAAGGAAATATTACATCTGGAATCAAGCCAGCCTTGGCTCAGATACCTCAGATACAACACTATTTACACTATTTTCAAGTTTTAAATTTTTCAAATGTTTCCTGTTCCATCGATACTGAATTGAGATGCTGCAACATTGAATCTGGGAAAGGGAACTGATGAAGAAATGAAATGAGCATGTTTATATGTTTACTCCGACGAGTGGTGAGTGAAGCCTTTATGGTTGATGCGTTAACATTTAAGTGTGCTGCATCCTCTCGCTGTGACTGATGTGCTACGCTTATATAAAAAGGTTTCATATAGGATTCAGGAATTCCCTTTGTCCCTGTTCCCCTTCAGGGGTTCCCCTTCAGACCTTTTATTCTTTCACCTCTGTGGACTTTGCCTTCATCTCTGCACTTTCACACTTTCTCCGCGCTCCACTCTGCTGCTCTCTCTTCTCACGAGGCGGTGTTTCCTCGGGCTATTTTCCAAGCACACAGAGCTGCATGATTAAAATGGACCTCAAAAAAAAAAAAAACCCTGCACAAATACACAATGTTCTAAAACTATTTTAAGGTATGAGGATAAAAGCTCCAATCTTTCAACAATATTTTTTGTTTTCAATAATCGTGGTCCAAATGCAACAAAATGTGCATATTCTTGGCTGTTAACATGAATTCGTTGTACAAGATCAGTAGTTGGTGGTTGGTATCACGGTGTAGGACGATTGCTTACCTCAGTGCTGCATTTTGAAAAATATTTTAATTTATTGGCACATCACATTAACATCACTGGCAAGATTTTATGTTGTTCGCAAATCTATCTTTCTAAAAGCCCTATTCAGATGGGACTAGTTTTCTGGATGGAAGTGCGTAATTATTCCTGCAGTTTCTCAGGGATTTTGGTCTGAATCCATCATGTCGGTAATATTTTGTGGCCTGAGTGTGTACACACCTAGAAAGAACAGGTTGTATTTTTTCTGGTCTATAAAATGAGCAGTAGAAATAACTCCTGGAAATATATATCCCTCCTTAACTGACATGTTAGTAAAGAAGCACTCTTTTATCATTTTTATCGTCAGAAAGCAAAATGTAGTCGAGGTGTAAAAAAGGTGTGTCGGAGAAGTTCTGGAGGAGTTAGGGAACAGACATGTGACCTAATAATGACCAAGTGTGGATACGCCCTCTACAACAAGCCCTTATTGTGAAGATCAAAACATGATGAGTGAGATGCTTATTACTGTTAATGGTAATATGGTAATGGTGTTAATACTGCTCTGGTCTCTGGAGAAGGTGACTCTGGGACAACCTGAAGATGTCTCCTATTCTGACAAAAGTGACTGTTCCAGACTGTTCAGATCATGTATTATCTTGGGTTAAGAGATTTACCGATGACTTACAGTAGATTGGTGTTTTCCAACCCTTCTCTCCATCCAGTTAGACTCTCAAGCTCTTACCCTGGTGTAGATCCTACAGATCACGTGCTGATTGTCAGCAGTTGTAGTCATTTGTTGTCTATCTGAAGGACTTGTTTGTGGCTAATGTGCTTAGATTGCAGCTTCCCGTTCAGAATAGGGAGCATCGTTCAGACCTGGCATCCTGTCATGAGCTGCACTGGACTTGCTCCAGGTTGCACTAATGGGGTTTGCCCTCAAGCTCACACAGGTCGGCTGCTACCTTTTGCCGTGGACCCTTAATTAAGTAAGGGAGTTGTTTGGAGTGGCTAATTTTTTTGTATAGGTCTGTGTTCTATACAAAATGTCTCTACTATATTTGGAATGGCTGGCCACCTGACACACATCCTGGCTCTTCTCCTGCACTTTCCCTGCCCTTAAGTATCAGTTGCAGTAGTTCTGCTCTTTGTGTGACTGGGATGACTATCCTGTCTTGGAACAGTGCACGGCCATCTGATTCAGATGGATACGCTCTGACCCTGTAGAATCCCTGCAGTGATGGTAACTATCCCATTCTCTGTGGCCAGCCTGTCCTGATGAAACTAATGACCATCTGGAGATCTGCGTCATCATGTTTAGTCTCTCTGATATCATCAGCTGCTCGTATTGGCACTGACAACTGTCGGTTTGCTGGTGTCATGGTATGATAGTAGCTTACCTTTGACCCTGACAAATGCCTGCTCTTGAAGCTCACCCAAGGTCAAAGAGGTGTCCTTCTTGAACAGCTCTGTGAGTGGGTGCAGTGTGTTTGATAGGCCAGGTAAGAATTTGCCCAGGTAGTTGACAGGTCCCAGCAATTTGCCTAGCTCTTGGATGTTTGTAGGACGTGGTATGTCAGAGATGACTTTCAGTTGGCTGTTGTCTGGCTCTGGTACTGTAGCTCAGGTTTCCTAGAGTGACACTTGTCCTTATTTAGCCTTAATCCCGAGTGCTTGATGGTCTATAGCACTGCGTTCAGGTGGCGGTTGTGAAAACAGAAGATGAATGTGGTCTGTTTCCTACAGCTAGCTTCCACTGGATGTGCCCGTTGTGGAGAAGACCCTTGAACAAACCAACTTCAGGGCTATGCCCTCCGAGGTCGGCAAGATGAACATCTCCTTCTTTACTGCCTCATTGAGTCTTTTAAATACACATTCTCACTTTGCCTCTCTTCACCTGTCAACAAAGGTGCATACCAGTCAGGAGGCTCCATGACCTCTTTGATCATGCATTTCAGTTCCCTTTCTACTTGGGAAAAAGCAGCCTGCATGGAGTGGCTAAGCTGTAGGGTTTTGCGTCCGACCTCAGCTCTGTTTTAACAGGTTTACAGTTGGGTAGACCTATGTCACCAAACATGTGTCGATCTTGTTGACTCTCAGAACTGAACCCATCTAAGAAGGCGTAACACACTCGGAGGACTACAGCACTATCCACCCCCTTCTGGAAGCATGAGCTCACAGACGCCCATAATTGTTTAGTGTCGTTGTAATTGACAGGGGAGCGAGCCCCCCTCTTTCCCTCCCTCCTTCCCTCCCTACGTAACACGGCTGAACCCCTGTGTCATGTCATGGAGCCCCTTTTCATGGGCTACATTTTTACATTCAGCCATTACAGTGTATTTCTTTCTTTCTCTCTCTCTCTCTCTCTCCCTCTATCTTATACAGGACGTTTCAGGACCTGGCGAGACAGGTTGACTTAGATTACGGTACCGTGCGGGACTCAGCGGTGTATGACTACTTCAGAGCCAAGGGCACAAACCCACTGGAGCAAGACAGCACTTATGCTGAGCTGTGGAGGACCATCAGCAAAAACAACGGCCAGGAATACTCTGTGTCCAGTCCATCAGAGGGCATCCGCAAGGTAAACAACATGAAAAATCACTTTCTATTTCTGTTTCTACACTGTTGGATTCTGGATTCTGATTGGTCAGAAGGTGTCTCCAGTGTCACTACTTTGTAACAGTCAGAGCTTTATCTTGTTCTTAGACGAGTTTGGGATTTCTGGGTAACATGACAAGCTGCATTTTTTTTTCTGTCATTAAATTGATGACAGAGGGGAGGAAAAAACATTGGCAAATAGTTTTTCTACAACAGGAATTGCACACAGAAAAAAGTTTGTGCCAAAATTTTGATGTTAGAGTAACACAGGAACAATGGTCTTTTCTGAGGATTGCGTTGCTTCACCACTTCCTCCCCCAAACATTCACGCTCATTATTCTGATGAGCAGTTTAATCACTCTAATGAATGCCATTATCATGAGCGCTATTATTTACCAGGCCCTGCGCCAACTTTGGTATTTGGTGGTAGAGAACATGGCAAAGAGCATTAATACCACAGCCTTCCTGTCCACCGTTTCATTCTGCACAAAGCAGTCTTTGCCCTGCTTTTGCTTTTTTGCTGTTCTCGTTATTCGAGCAAGTACATAAGCGAAAACAAAGGGATTAATGATGACGCTGGGTAAAAAGAAAGAAAAGCTGTCAGTCCCTTTTACTTGGTTAATTAGCCTGAGTACTGGAAGCCTACACACAGCTCTCGATCTGAAAGCTGAGCAAGATTAGTGGGATTTTTTTTTTTTTTATTCTTACAGGATAAGAATCAGGAATCAGATAAGATCAGGTTTAAACTCTGACCAGCAGCTTATTAATCACTTAAATGGTAATACCTGAGCCTAGTCTCCATGACTGCGCTGCTGTACTATAATTACTATGACATTATCATCTAGTGTCTGTCGAGAATGTGCTAAAACAATGCAACACCAGTCGGCGCTCCTATACGGACATGTACATCATGGCTTGAACTGCTCTCGGGAAGATTCACATTATGCTAACGACTTGATCAGAAGCTAGGAGTAACTTTAGCATTAGCGTCACATCTCTACAACTGTCCATTGTTTTCATTCCAGGCAAAGAAAGGCCCGTATGCGTTCCTCTGGGACATGGCAGTGGTGGAATATGCAGCACTGACGGACGACGACTGCACCGTCACAGTCTCGGGCAATAGCATGAGCAGTAAGGGTTACGGCATCGCTCTCCAGCATGGCAGCCCTTACAGAGACCTCTTCTCCCAGAAGTAAATATCCACCTGACCCCTCTCTTTATCCTCTTTAATACTTTACCATTTTCAAGTACACTCAGCTGTACAGGATGATGTACGACTGATATATTTTCCAGGAATGAAAGAAAAGGAGTGAAAGAAAACTGCTTGAGCTAAAGAAGGAAGATGGAAAAAAAAAAGAAAAGAAAAAATGATAAATAGTACATGGCCTTGGGTTATTTGAATTATGAAATCAGGAACAAGTGCTTTGGTAACCATCAAGTGGCTAAATTAGAAGGGAATGATAGTGACGCGTCATTATGAAATAAATTACCGCCACTTTCCGTTAAGTGCAGAGCTTTGATTTGTTACTTGCAGATTTGTGAGTCTGAGTTTTTACTCATTAGAAATTGATCCTTTTATGGACGTAACAGATGCAGGCAGATTATACAAATCTCCACATAATTGCTTGTAGCCAATTAAAGCTGCATAATCGTGTTTCTTGTGCATTTGGGCAGCCAGGAGAACTGTTTTTGTCTCTCAACTGCCTTCACACGCTTTCATATTGATCTATCAAGAATATCCTAGCATGACTCAACAGCTTGCAACACAGACTGCCAGTGATTACTGTTCGTTGGAAACTTATGTAACTCTCAAAGGGCCTTACACGAAGTGTTAAGGAGAACTTAACTTTATAATGTGGCAATTTAACACTCCTATATTCGTACCTAATTAACGCTTCAGTATATAATATTGGAGCGTTTCTGCAGCAAGAACGGGGGCGAAGATTAATAATTACTGACAAACCTAGTGGCTTCCACGCTGCTGAATGTTGAATTCTGATCGGTCAGGAGGTGTTGATGCATTTTCTCGGAGTCCTGTGTTCACAAAGAATCCGACGGTTAAAATTAGCTCCTGACTGGTTGGTCTGGGATTCCTTATCTGAAGATTCTTAGGTCTTAAAAATTATTTATTTATTTTTTTTATTTTATTTTTTTTAAATAAAAGATCACAAACGATCCTGAATAATATTTACTGACAACAAGTTTTACCAAGGCATTGTTGCAACTATTTAATTATTTTAATGATTGTAGAGTTGGAAGGGCAGTAGCATGAACTATTAAATAATGCCGGAAAATTTGAAAAGTTCTCCAGCAAAGATGAACTGCAAATGTATCGATAAAAAAAAAGACATACTTTTTCATAGCTAAAAACTGACAGACACTGAAATCCCAAGTTTAATGTGCATCTCGAAAAGTTGAATGAAAAAGTGCAATATTTTCCATCAGTTACAGTATTTAAGAAAGTGAAAATGTAATATATTCTAGAGTCTTTACATGTAAACTACACATGTTATGATAACTGTGTACCCTTTGGTTTAATTCAGTACACGTAACCACAATCAAGCCACAGAAGGTCAGTGCTGAAAAGGTCGATTGAAGAACTTGGGAGATCTGAAGCTGGTGTCAGTGCATCAAGAGCCACAACACAAAAGATGTCTTCAGGAAAGGGGCTACAACTGACACATTCCTAATATCAAGCCACTCCAGAACCAGAGACGACGTCAGAAACATTTTACCTGGGCTAAGGAGAAACCCAACTGCACTGTTGCTCAGTGGTCCAGAGTCCTCTGAAAGTAAAGTTTGCATTTCATTTGTAAATTAAGTTCCTAAAGTCTGGAAGAAAAGTGGAGAGGCTCAGAATCCAAGGTGCTTGAGGTCCGGTGTGAAGTTTCTGCAGTCTGTGATGATTTGAGTTCCATGTCAGTGTTGGTCCACTGTGTTTTATCAAGTCCGAAGTCAACGCAACGTTTACCAGGACATTTTAGAGACTTCATGCTTCCATCTGCTGAGTTCCTTTCCCAGCAGGACTTAGCACCATGAGACCACAATCCCTCACCATGATGTTACTGAGCTTCTGTGTGTTACTGAGCTTCTCATTGGGGTTTTGTCAAGAGATAGATGGGAAACACTCGACCCAGAAATTCAGACGATCTGAAGGCCTCTATCAAAGCAACCTGGGCCACAAGCTGATCTCCTCCATGACGCGCCGCATCGGTGCAGTAATTTGTGGTAAAGGAGCGACAACCAAATACTGACTGTATAAATGGACAGACATTATTTCAGACGTATACTGTAGTAGATCCTTTTTATTTGATCTTAGGAAATATTTGAATCATTTGAAATACTGGATTTCTGACTATCATGAGCTATAAGCCATAATCATCACCAAAACATGTCACTTTACATGTAATGAATATAGAATAGATGTACTGTATATACTGTAGGTTTTCCATTTAGAATTGAGATGCTCTGGGGTGAAAATATATATACAGTATATATACACACATAGGAACGTCTCCATGCTACATGCTAACACCCTGAGGGACAGCTGCGAGCAGCTCGGTGGCTAATAGGCCCATGAGCCAGCGTGTCATCTTCTGTAGAAAGAGGGATTCGTCTTACTTTCCCCTTTTCTGTCCCATCATCCTCCATTCCCACCTCGCTCCCATTTATCTGCAGCTCTCTCAAATGCTTCACTGTGTTTCTCTTTCCAGCCTGGAAATTGCTTGGCTTTTTCAGACAGTACCAACTGATAAAGATGGCATCTCTCTCTCTCTCTCTCTCTCTCTCTCTCTCTCTCTCTCTGTCTGTCTGTTTTTTCTTTAAAGCCTCTAATGAAACATCTGCATTTATTTGCTATTAAATTCCTTTCATGTGCGGCTACAACTTTTTAAATTCAGTTTCACTTGATTAAGATGTACTCACAATTCTTTACCTTTATCTATTTGCCTGTAAAACGTTTAGAGATGTGCACTTTGGTCATTTTCACAAATCAAACGAGAGAGCCTATTAATCCTGGGGAGCTGATTACGACTTTATAAAGGACTTCGCATGCACTAAGCTCACTTCTTCTGGCTAATAAACATTATCTGTTTATATACAGCGATTAATACATAGAGACGGCATGCTCGATATATTTGCGTACTTATAGTGAGAGAGTGCAGAAATGGCGCTCCAGCCACGGAGAGAAGGCTCGGAGTTTTATCGTGTCTTCCTTTTGTGCTGTATCTTATTGAAATCTTCAGAAAAAAAAAAAAAATGCAATCTGCTTTATTGGTTTGCGTTTTCAATAGTTGGAGGAGTTGATATGTTGAAAAAGTGCCAGGAGAGCACTAGACCCCCCCCCCCCCCCCATACAAAAAAAACTGGCAACCTTGAAGACTTAATAATCTGAATGGGCCACTCATAAAATCAACTTAAGCAGCAGCGTAAGCCGAGTCTGAAGACACGATAGAAAACTTTCCTTGCATAAATATTGACGTGCTTTTGAAATGAAACTCTGGACACAGCACCAGTTCTCAAATAAGACATGCAAGCGCGCTAGCAAAAAAAGCTTTTGAAAGACGCACAATGGTTTTGGACCCGTTCCTACCAGCCTTCACTGTGGAATGCCAGTTCCTGTGCTAATAATCTTTTCATATAATATCCAATGAAATTTTTTTTTTTTTTTGGAAATTCTGTAATTCTCCTACTGTGTCTTGTCAGGATTCTGGAACTGCAAGAGAAGGGTGACCTGGACGTGTTGAAGCAGAAGTGGTGGCCCCGTTCAGGTCGCTGTGACCCGGGCAGCCAGCGGGGGGCGCCGGCCGATGGCCGCTCACTCAAACTGCACAGCTTCGCCGGCGTCTTCTGTGTGCTGGCCGCCGGGCTCGTCCTGGCCTGCCTGGTGGCCGCACTTGAGACCTTCTGGAGCAGCAGCAGCAGCCACTGCCGGCGAGAGCAGCCCAAAGAGGTGACCGAGCACAGGGCCGGGAGGGCTGATGATACTGCCACACTCTACTTTACGGATCCGGCCGCAGACGCGAGCCCAGACTTAGTCGAACTCCAGTACACGCAGCTATAGGTGTGCTCTGCTGAAATCAAAATTGGTCCCTTTCCATCTCAAAACGAAAAACCACACCAAGACGTCATTTTGTTGCTCGTCACGTCCACGTTCCCCCTTTCCCATTTCCCCCGCCAGGCACTGTGGCATTTATTTTATTTCTAATACAGCACTATGGCACTTGTTACACAGGAACTGTAGTGCTGATTTATTTATTTTTATTTATAGATGGAAAAAAATCTTTTTTTTTTTTTTTTTTTTCCCCGACAGTGAAAAAAGTGCTGACGTCTTATATTCCATTTATTACAGAATAAGTTGTAAATTATTATCCTGAGACGATTTCTTTCTTCTCATTTTTTAAATATATATATAGATATATATTTTAATAAATAGAAATTTCATTATTAACAGTTCATATTCATGTCATCATCCATCCATTTTTTTTAATGACTTGAGACCAGCGTGTGCTTCTTGCATTAAGCTGTGAAAAGTGTATGTCGTAGACTACAGAGGCTTGACATGGATCCATAAACTAAAGTGTGGTCATAAAGGATGTTTGCATGGGTCAGAACCCACTGAAGCAATCAGACGTAGTCAGTCACCCCCCCCTCCCCCCCAAGTGCTTTTATATGTCAATGTGGAGAGTTGAAATTTCTCTTTACGTCTTTTTTTTTTCTTTCCTTATTCTTCTTGATATGTTTATGATCTTGTGCAGGTTACTAAGGATTACAGAGTGAGAAGGGTTTCAGATCCATTGAGATATAATGATATTGCTACTGCTTCATCGGAGGGGAGCAAGGACATTTGGACAGACAGAGAGAGAGACTGGGATGAAACAGAGGCTATTGACACAGGTCAGAATAGAACTCGTGCTGTCCGAATGGGTCGATGGGCGGGGCAAGGGAGAAAAAAAAAGAAAAAAAGTAAATAAAACGAAACAGTTGGTGGGGGGGGGGTCATTAGAATTATCGAAGAATTGTGACCCCTTCTTTTATTCTGTTTTCGCTCCTCTAGTAAAGCAATGTGAAAGATTAAAAATGCTTAATTTACCTAGAGATTAGTTTTAAAAAAAAATGTATCATCAATGTTCCAATATTAATTGGTAATGATATACAGTGCTGTGCATAAATATTCACCCCTTCACTTAATCCTTGGCCTGGTTCAGTGCTTTACTGAATCATTTTTGGCTGCAGTTAAGTTGGGATATGCCTCTTTCTGACCCGTTCTCCATGGCAAAATTGCTCGATCTCTGTTAAACCGGAAAGAGAGCCTGGCGATCGAGGTCTGTGACTTCTTTTTGCTATTGCGTAGGGTCCGCAGCAGTCTCAAGGTTTCCTTCTAGGATCGTCCTGTATTTGTCTCCATCCATCTCACCGTCAACCCTGACCACATTCCCCTGTCGCTGCTGATGAAAAGCAACACAGCTACACATGACTCTGCCACCACCATGCTTCACAGTCTAGAAGTCTAGTCTAGTCTTCTTCCAGTTCAAGGGGTGAATCCTTATGCAAGCCACTGTATACGGAAATATATATATTCAACGTGCAAAAACAATCACAGTCATTTCTATGTCTAACTGGCTAGACATTAAAGGCTCAATATTATTTGCTAAATACCAAAAAGAGCAAGAACCAATAGCAGTGTGTGTGTGTGTGTGTGTGTGTGTGTGTGTGTGTGTGTGTAAATCACAGAAGCCAGAGATATATGTGTGTAACTGTAGAATGTAATGTCTATAGCAGGAGTTGCAAACCATGAAGGCAGATTCTGTAATTAGAGGCACACACACACACACACACACACACACACACACACACACACACACA
>JAOVYU010000067.1:379126-393629 GCA_025674565.1 Synodontis membranacea
GACGTGCAGACAAAAAGATCCGCTGTGGTGACCCCTAGTTGGGAATAGCCGAAATGAGGAGGAGAGTCTGGAGGAAGAGTGGAGAGGCTCAGAATCCAAGCTGCTTGAAGTCCAGTGTAAAGTTTCTGCAGTCTGTGAAGATTTGAGGCGCTGCTGTTGGTCCGCTGTGTTTTATCAAGTCTGACGTCAACGCAGCATCTACCAGGAGATTTTAGAGCACTTCATGTTTATATCTGCTGTACAAGCTTTATGGACAGCTTTATGGACTTCACACCTGCCCACAGTGCAAAAACTACTACCAAATAGTTTACTGTCCATGATATTACTGTGCTTGTTGTACCAAATCAAGAATCTCTGGGCTATTGCCAAGAGATAGATGAGAAACAGGCCGCTATCAAAACAACTTGGGCTTCAATAACACCTCAGCAGCGCCACAAGCTGATGGTCTCCATGCCACACCACATTCATGCAGTAATGACCTTATAAATTCAGACTGAGGACATTTCTTTATGAATCCTAATTTGAGTGATCTTAATAAATATTCTAATAATTTGAGATACTGGATTTCTCAATTTCATGAGCTATCAGCCATAATCATCACAATTAAGACAAAAAAAAAAATTGCATGTCATGAAAAAAATGCACAACGTCCATCTTTAATAGATAAAAACAAGAATTTGGTGCACAAGTTTGAATTTATTTTGGGTTTTCTGAAATCGACACAGGGTCAAAAATATACATACACACATTTAGATTATTAATTCAGTGGCGCTGAAAGTTCCAAAATGACCCAAACTATCACCTTTAGCTGAGAGGAAATTGGTTTGGGTGGTCAGGAACAACCCAGGAACCATCAAGGCACAGGACCGACATGAACTGGAAGCTGCTGGAATACCATCTAGAGTCAAGAGAGTTTTATATCACAATGGACTGAGAGGCTGCCGTCCAAGGATAAAGCCTCTTCTCCAAAATTGACACCTTCAAGCAAAGAAAGTTTGCAGCTGACCACATAGACAAAGAAAAAGCCTTCTGGAGGAAAGTTTTATGGTCAGATGAGAAAAAGGTTTGAGATGTTTGGTCACAATGCGAAGCATGGTGGTGGTACTGTAGCATCAGGCTCTGGAGCTGTTTTGTTTCGAGTGGAACTGGTGCATTGCAGAAAGTGGATGGAATAATAAAGAACCTCAGAATTCTTCAGCAGAACCTCTAACCATTAGCTAGATGGTTGAAACTTGGACGTCTAACAGGACAATCACCCAAAGCACACATCAAAGCTGATTGTGGAAAATGGATAAAGCAGGCAAACAAAGCTCAAAACAAGTCCTGACCTCAACCCTATTGAAAACATCTGGACTGTGCTTAAAAGCCAGGTCCTTGCCAGGAGACACACACATTTAATTCAACAGGAAAAGTGTTGAACCAGAATTCTTCCAGAAGCTTGTTGATTGGTACCAAAAGCACCTGGTCAAGGTGAAACTTACTAAGGGACAATTAACCAAATATTAGATATGCTGTATGTATAATGTTGACCCAGTGTTAATTTTTGAAATCCCAAAATGAAATCAAACTTGTGCACCAAATTCTGTATTTTGTCTATTAAAAATATATGTTGTTCAAACAACAGTTTCAGAAAAACAACAGTTCAAATAAAAAAGGCCAATATTGCCATAACATTCATGTCCATCATGACTGCATGTATACCTCTGAACATAACTTATATATATATATATACCAATTTTCAAAACTTTGTGGGTAAGTACAAGCAAAATAATACCTTCTAGAGTGGGTGGGATTGGTCAGACTTCCTTCCTGAGCAGATAGGGCTGGTCAGAATCCTTCTGGAGTGGGTATAAGTCTCATTTAAATAATAAAAATTGTCACGTGTATACCTTATTACTGTGATGATGAAAACCGAGGGATAGGATAGAAAAAAATAAATCCAAGAGGTGACGAGAAGTGGCTCCTGAGAAAGATGTTTCAGGGCAAGATTTATACTTGCCACTAATGGCAAATCACTGTTACTGATCTTGGACTTGGCCCAAGGAAGAAGGCATCAGAGTGTTTTTCAAGCAGAGTCATTCAGGACCAACGGCTGAGATTTCAGTTTTGTCTGTGCTGAGTTTCAGAAAACTGGAATTCATTCGATGCTTTCGCTCAAAAAACGACACGAAGCAGCATAATGCAGAGTCAGAGATGCTGTGCTGTGCTGTGTGTACACTGAACGGAAAATAAATATATATGCAAATGAGATGTTCAGAACATTTTTTTTTGTCTTCAAAACAGTACATATAATAAAAAGCTCTTGTGCGTCTGCTTGTTTTTCATCATTTCAGATTCAGTTTAAAGCTGAGATTAATCTTGAATGAGCCTGATATATATCAGTGATTACTGAGTAGATTACAGATCAAGCAATCGTTCCAAAGAGGACTGCAAAGGAGGAATGTACGTATCAATCCCGTTTTTATCCTATCTTTAGCAATTGTGGATTTACACATCTTAACCGTTTAAACCAGGGGCCTGTTTTGGGGTTCCCATATTCAGCACTGAATATATTTGTCATGTCACACTGGATAGTAGTGGTTAATGGCTCATTTGAAAGTAGACACTCGGGGCTTTAAGAATTTGTAGTTTTTTCTTTAATTTATTGTTTTTATCTAGTTTACTAGGGGCAACATTCTCAGAGAAAAGTACCAGAAAAAAACAAAAATGGATGTTTTTTTTTTTTTTTTTTTACACAAATGTTTATATCTTCAAATTAAAGGGTGATATCAATCCCATTCTACTATCTGAGATGCCCCAAGGGCTTGTCCATAAGCATACAAAATTTGAAGAAGTTAGCTTCAACCACTAAAATTCTGTGTAAGGTTATCCAAACGCAGGTAAAAATGTCTCCACATGGCACCAAACGTCTCCAAATGACTAATTATGCCTTCTAAATGGCACAAAGGTTCTAAAAATGGCAGACAAATTCTTGAAAGAGCAAACTATAAATTTATATATAAATTTCAATAAAATGGCACAAAATAATATCTCTACTAAATGGGGCCAAACCTCACCAAACGGCACAAAATCAAAATAAAAAATGGTAGTGTCATAAAACTGTTATACAATGTGCAATTTAAAAAAAAAAAAATCGGAAACTTGCTCTTCTTATTTTATCTTTATTGAAAATAGCACCAGAGCCACATTAGCCAGCACTGTCACATATGTCCATTCACATGATAAAGGCATGCAGAAGGTGCTGTTTCTACCTCCTACGACATGGACGTAGGGTTGGATTTTAGGAGGCAACAAAAAACCAACAACTATTTACAAAAAAAAAAATGAAAGTGTATAATATGTGAACAGAAGTGTAAAAAATTTGAATAAGTGAAAAACAGTCAAGTGCATATCAAACTGATTCTTGAATTATAATTTATAATTGTACTGTGGCAGCACAGTGGTGTAGTGGTTTCACCTCACAGCAAGAAGGTCCTGGGTTCACAAGACCTCACTGAGCTTGGCTGTCCTTGAGGTCATGCCACTCGGTGAATCAAAGACCGCCCGCTATAATGCACAGAGGCACATCACATGACCGGCACTTGTAAATAGTTTTACTGTACTTCTTCCTTTGAAGGCAGAGTACACAGTGTTTCATGTTTCAAGATGCGTAAATCAGTGCGGATTCACGCATCTTCACTAGAGAACAGGTTGAGGTTTAGCTGACTGTACTGCTAGCTCGACTCTGTGCATGCTGAAATGACCTACAGTGTTTTTTTAATTTTTATTTTTAATATTTGGATTCAGGAAACAAATCATTAAATTTGTAAAAAAAAAAAGAATTACTGAATTTCTTCTTTTGGGTGCATTCCAAGAAACAAATAAAGTGTCAGATATTCAGATAAAGCCTTAAAACAAACTCTTCAGGGCTCATAACATCACAGTTCACTTCCTCGCTTCCTGATTCTTTTTGGTTTAATGTGTAAATTTGTTTAACGTCTCATTCCTGAAACCTCCTTTTCCACGAGTCGTCCATTATAGGTGATGAAAAATGTACATTTTCGGTATCGTTCTGCCTGAACCCCTGTTACACGTTCACCCCCACTTTGAGAAAAGTTTAGCATTTACTTAAAAAGAAAATAAAATCAGTGTCAGTGATATTGCCCGAACACTGAGAAATAAAAAAAAAATAAAGAAAGAAAGAAAGTACAATCCGAAGTCACATCACGAGTGCAGCCCACAAATTTCAGCTCTTTTTGATTTGTTAGAATATTCAATATGCAAATGAGATGAGCTCTCATGAGCTTTTAAGCTGCAGTACTAGCATTGTTAGCTGCGTTAACATACATTACTTTGAAGGTTGGTTTATCCAAAAACATCATCCTTACGTCCCTTCATCAGTAATATTGTTGGAAAATAGTGCTGCCAATGTTTACTCTGGTTTTTTGGAAGTTCAGCATTCTCTCTTCCTCCACTGGAGAATTATCCGGTACTTACCAGTTTTGGTGTAAAGTATGCATATGGAGTATTTACTTGTACTAATTTGTAAAAAAAAAAAAAAATAATAATAATAAAAGCTCTGATACCAGGATTCGATAGCACTGTGTGATGTAGGCTTAGCTTACTTTCGAACAGAAGACGGCGTGACAGCGACATGTCTGGAGCAGCCTGTGAAAATATCTTGCCACAATACAAGTCACCTGATAAAAGTTTGAACAGTGTGTGTTTCGGTGCGGTATCAGTGCGACAGCAGGCTGAGGAAAAAAGACAAATGGTTGGAGAAGATTATGTATATTCTCCGCTTCAAGAAGAAAAAAATATATAAATCATTGGAATGTCATTGTAAGAAAAGCTTCTTTTTTTTTCTTCTCTTAATCCTATGCTAATCCAGTTTAAAGTAGAATGTACATGAAACTCTGCATGGTTTCTCCAGTAGGCTTTAAAGGAACAGCAGGAGATTAACTGAGCCTTCACAGAGGACAAATTGTCCTCATCCTCCCCTCAGAGGTCCAGAGTGATCGGTCATTCTTAAAAGTCCTGTTCCTTTCCCGTGAGCTTGGAAACAAATCCCCTAAATAGATCTGACGTCATGATGAAACCCGTCTCCATGGAGTGTCATGGGTGATGACTGCGGCACAGGACGAGCCAGAAGAGAAGGGCAAAAAAAAGAAAAAAATTCCCGAAAGCCTCTTCTTCTTCTTCTTCTTCTTCTTCTTCTTCTTCTTCTTGTTCTAAAGTCTCGTCACTCATTCAGATGAATTGGTGGAAAACTTTAGGAAGTCTTGCATGCGGGTGCACTTACCACCTACCTGCATCTTCTGCGGCAGATAAACGCAGGTCTATTCATAACTTCCAGGAACAGATGTGCACGGCGGGTATAGCCCGGGGAGCACGACGCACCAAATGCTTATTGTTGAGGCCAACTTCTCCTGTGAGAATCCGACGCCTTCGTCTGCATATGTGCAACGTGCAGAATTTATAATTAGCAGCTTGCACTTAGAATATCCTGAAAGAGCAGTTAACACTTCAGTGTCATGGTGTACTTCAAGGTGCTTGGTTATAATCTCAAGGTCATTCGCGCACGCCTCCAGAACACACTGAATGCTAGAAACCATTCAGCTTTTCAATTAAACGCTCTTGAAAACTCCTTTTTTTCAAAACACTGATTATTTCAGACCAGCAAAGTGGTCTCAGGTCTGAAGCTCATGCCTATGCAGAGGCACTCAAACCCCCTCACCCCCCAAAAAAAAAGGAAACATAAAAAGAAACAGCAAATGCAGTGGCATGAGCATGTGTAGTACTTTTGTTTTGCTAAGATGTCAGATTTAAGCAGCAGGACATCGCAGCCGGAACACGCTGTTTTTCCATTTTAAACCCGGCCCTGTGAGCGTAGGCGAGTCCACCGTGTTCTGTCTCTATCGATTCCTCTTCAGGAGGTAAGAAACACAATCTCCGAAAGAAGAGAGGAATGGTGTGTGTGTGGGGCAAAGTTCAGCACCACACATCCACACCCGAGTGCTCTGAGTGGAAGGTGCTGCTCGAACCGACGACAGGAGAGCACGTGGACGGGTCTCTTCACCTGAAAGTACCGTGTTTCTCTGCTGAAGAGTCAGACTGCAGAGCTGGACGCTGCTCGCACGCCCACTCTCATGCGAATGCAATGAATACATGCAAGAAGGAAGACAAATCTTTATATTTATTCATTTTCCTTTCCTCCCTCCACCATTCTGTCTATCCAGTAGAGCTGAAAGCAACAGCACACACATCCTGCGCATATTAGCATTTACTGCAGCCCAGATATACACTAGACATGTCGAAGATGGATGCCGGGCTATAAAATTGAGTTTATGCCAATCGTCTTTATCTTCCATGCTAATGCACCGTTTTATTTCCTGTGGAAGTACAACACTCGCTCGCGATTGCAGGATGACAGACGATCATAAAAATCATACAAATCCAAAGACTCCAAACTCGTCATTGATCTGGAGGTGAAATATTACACGCAAACAGGATATAGACACGTGTGTGTGTGTGTGTGTGTGTGTGTGTGTGTGTGTGTTAGGGTGGTCCAGAACCCACAGCAGACATTATGAGATTAATCACAATGACAGCGCTGATGAATTGAAACCCCTTCGGAGGCCCAGCATGCTTTGCTGCAGCCACACAGAGACCATCATTAATTATCATTCACCGCCAGAGATCCGTCATCACACTGCCGACTTTTCTCCACAAGTTTCAAGGCCAGCTTCCTGATTCCACGCTCTCTGATATCTGTTTATGGACTTGTTTGTGTGTTATACGGTAGGTTTTGGAGCACAGTACACTGTACCGCAGCAGTGCCGCTCAGACGGTTAAAAATCCAAACTGTTACGGAGTGTAGGAGTGAAAATCTCACTGGATCACCAACTTGATACAGCGCTAACGCACGTTTACACTATTTACATGTTGTATTTACTAAACCGGTTTCAGGAAGTGGCAGAAACGAGCACGCTCCATGCACGCCTCTCCATGTGCCGTGGTTTTAATGGAAAATGGGATCGACGCTGTGCATCTCCGAACATGCATATTAAAGATTAAAGATACATTTGAAGCAATTACTAATGCGATTCTGATTCGACATGGTAGCTCTTTCTGCTTCAGGATAATCCTCTAAGTGAGTCGAGGAGGATCCGGCATGAGAAGAGACATTTATTTTGAAATCCTGTTGAAGCCAGGGCGAGAGAACCACCATGACAGAGTCTCCAGTTCTCGCACCTTATTCCAACTCTACTCTTTCAAATCAGTCTACTGTTGTGAATCAGTGACTCTTCCCATCCCTACAATGCGTGAACCTCATTACACTCACAAAGCTCTATATAAAATATTTCTACAGGGACTAGCAGGAGGATAATCTCTTTTTTATCCTACTTTATTTTTATCCATACGTACTGTACTACCTTCTGTCAAGTTGGTCAAGGTTTCTTCTAAACGCCAAGGTCACTTACATATTCAGTATCCATGAGTCATAGTCGAGACGTAGTCGTGTAATCTCAAGCTCATTCAGGTACATCTCCAAAGCATATCACGTCAACTATATTTAATATCTCTACCTCGATTTGTCTCCTTGACCTTGACACGGTTCAGCTTTTCATTAGAACCACTCTGAGAACATTATTCAGCGCTTATTATTAAAGATTCAAACATGTCTAACTGCTTCGTCATTTCCAAGCTAATGCTCTTTAAAAGACCCGTCCTTTTTTTTTTTTTTTTTTTTTTTTTCCTAAACACTAAATATTTCAACCCAGTTTATTGGTCCTCAGGTCTGGGCAGTTTAGCCCGACGTCCCTGTGCATCACTTCCTGTCACTGCTTAAATGAAATCGGCGCACAGATTGGAGGGTTTTCGACACATGTGGCACGACCTGATGATGCTCCCCATTAGGCAGTTAACTGCCCATTTACCATTTAGCTCATTTCATTCAAACTGAACAACTGGCAGTAAATCAGTGTTATTCGCCCCAACGCTGCTTTTAGGGTGACGTCAGGATAATTAGGTTTCATGTTAGTGAAGCAATTAAATATCGGGGCATGTTTTGTATTAGCTTTCATCAATGATTCACCGAATCAGTGTAATAATCTAAACGAATGTGGACACAGACTGATGAAATATTAAAGATGTGAATATACGCAGTAACTGCGATTACAGACAAGACAGATTTCATGTAACACATTTGTTAAATAGTACCACTATTGAATGTTAAGCTGACCTGGACATATTTTGGTCTCTCTCTCTCTCTCTCTCTCTGCTGAATTTGCAAGGGGATTGGAAAGATTGGAATAGATGTCATGCTGTACTGTATATTATTAAGGAAACAAAAAAAAAAAAACCCGCAGAAATTTAAAAACCACATGTTCCAAAATATCTGTCCGAGTCTCCTGCAGGTCTAATTAACCTTGAGCTTTCAGCTTACACGTAGGCATGCAAGAGTGAATGCTAAGCGTGAGAAGACTGCGACCTTTAACCTTTACCTCGGTTTAGCCAACCCTGCCGCTGTAAACAACCTGCCAGGATCAGATCAATAATCCAGACAAGAAGCTGTGGATTCTGACTAGCCGTTAAAGTTTGATTTGATACATCAGGGAAAAAAAAAAAAAAAGTCTAGCTGGAAAGTACGGCGAATGGATAGAAGCTTCCAGAAAAGACTCCTGAACGCCAGATCTGAAATTTGCACATGCTCGTCTTACATGCTTACATGTCCCCCCGTGTAGCGTAAAAGAGAAATCAACATAAGACAGCATCTTTCCGTCTCATATAGCCATGTATTTCGGTTTCTGGAATCCTGTTAATTCAGAATCTTATTTATACAGTGTTCAGAGTGTTACACAGAGCTGAGCAAATGCAGTGCGTGCTGTGTAAATAACATGCAGTGAGTGTTCTGCTTCTCTCCAGCAGTGCTGAAAATGGTGTGAGGTTGAAATAAATCTAACAGGAGTTTTGTATATCAGCAATATTTTACTGCATGAAAAGTTATGTGTAATAATCACATTAGTCACTGGTTTTATTGAACAAAATGGATCCAGTGCTCATTATTCAGCAGTGCGTAGAATAGCACTTGATCCAGCACTGACTGCTATTTTACATTTTTTTTTTTTATTACACATTGATATGCATTGATGAAATGGCCAACCACTCCACCGTCATCAACAACAACAAAAACCTATGAAGGATAATCTGACCAAGTGGTCATCTTTAACTTCATTCCTCATTTTATCTATACAATTTTAAGCCATGTCTCTGATTAAGAGCTTCCCGCCTCTCGTTCTGATTCAATTCTAGTTCTAATTCTAGCTTGTCCAAGTTATTACTATAGAAAAATGAATGCATTTCAATGGGTGCATTAATAGAAACTGTTAGAAATCCTTGATTTAAGAAGTCAAAGTGCAATAGTAAAAAGAAACAATCTCCCCCAAAAAGCTCCCCTTAACTACGCAGATCTTCGCTTTAATCCATTTAAACATGTGTTTGAGGTGCAGATCAACAGAGGAAAGGCTTTAATAAACTGCACTGACTGTTTTATGATTGATCATTAATGTGAAGAGTGTGATCAGGGAGTTGTAATTATCCTGGTGCGCTCACGCATGGTGCTGGATGCAGGATACCGCTGGGCTGAAATGAGATACAGCACACTCGATCAATCAATGCCACACTTGGATGAAGAGCTGTGAGGTGCTAATGTAGTGATTGATCTTAGGATCCAAGGAGGAGCGTAAGGGACAAAGCAGAAGAACAGATTTACTGTAGGTTTTAAGAGAATGAGAAGAACGAGTGATATGCCTCTTATGTTTTGATTGATCTGTAAAGGATTGCATAGGCTGATGGATGAGATGAGTCAGAGACAGGATTCCCACTGAATATTATTAAACTATACGCAATTTTATTATGTCCAGCTGCAATATCTGGCTACAGTCCAGGATAGAGTTTTTGCTCAACTGGGAATCGCTAATATATCAAATATTTATTCACGTATCTTGTAAGTGGGGTCGCAGTGGACGTGGAGCAGGCCCATGAGATGGGAACGCACCCTGGATGGAGCAAGAACACTGGTTGGGAGGCAGGAATACACTCCGGATGGAGCAGGAACACTGGCCATGAGGTGGGAATAAACTCAGGATGGAACAAGAACACTGACTCCGAGACAGGAATACACTCTGGATGGAGCAACAGCATTGGCCATGAAGCAGGAACGCACTCTGGATGGAGCAAGAACACTGGTTGTGAAGCAGGAATACACTCTGGTTGGAACAGGAACATTGGCCATGAGGGAATAAAATCTCAATGTGCTACGAGTTGGGAATTCACTCTGGATGGAGCAAGAACACTAAAACAGTAAAACATTTTGCCGTCCTGTTTTGTTTGTCATTTTAAACTGCTAGTCCATGAGCCAAAACTGTCTGTCCCTACAGATGTCCGTATTGCTTCTCCTTGTGATGGAACAGATTGAGATCACAGTGGTGAAATGCTGCCTCCATATAGACTGGAGCTGAGACAAGATATTTATAATAATACCAGCAGTTACTTAGGGATGAAGCTTAATTTACAACTCCAGTAAATTCTTTTGTAACCTGTTCAGAATGCAGATCTTCACCAGATATGTCACATCCCTCACAGCATGCAAAGTTAGATACTTTTTTGCAGTCCATCTTTTTTTTTTTTGGGTCCTATTTTTATGCATTCAGCACGGCTGTGTCATGTGACCTCGGATTTAATTTTCTCCTGCCTGGAAACCTGTCACAGCTTCGCAAAATCGCAGATTTATGCTTGAGAAATGTCATTAGTTGGTGTTGTGACGTCACGATGAGCCAGGCAGCGATCCACACAGCAGCGTCGCGGCTGATTTACTGCTTCAAGGTATCAGGTCCCAGAGACACTAAACATGAAACTTCATTTGCATCTTCTTGCCTTCTGGCAGCTGGTATAGAGCAGATTTATCCTCAGACTCCTGAACCAGAAATGTGTCTGATACACAGGTTGATTTTCCCCCCCAGATTAAGGTGTTTTGCATACATCAGTTTAATTAAATCTCTAAATGACTTAATCAGTGGAAGCGTTCGTCTCTCCACAGCTCCAGGGTCCCTGGTTTGATCCTGAGCTCAGGTTTTTGTCTCCCTGTGTTCCGTGTAGGTTTCCTCTGGGTTCTCTGGTTTCCTCCAACATCCCAAAAACATTCAGCTACAGTAAGATGTCAAGAGGAGGGTGAGCTACTGTACAGGAAGCAAACCAGTACAACGCAACACACATAAGTTAAATTGTTCCTAGTTGTGAACGATTGTATATGGTGCCTCCGTTCACGCTCAATATTCCCGGGAAAGACTTCGGATCCACTGCAGCCTTTCTTCCCCTATGAAGAAAACGAATATAATGATAATTAAATAAAGATTTTTTTTTTTTTTTTTTTTTTTTTACATGTTGCCTTTGCATGTTTTTTTTTCTCCAAATTTCATCCACAGTGTGTAACATTTACAGCATGTAACATCTTATTCTACTCTACTCACTAACCGCGTGCTGCATTAATACTCGGAGCGTCACTGCTTCTGATGTTTTATACTGAAACACCCCAAAGGTCTGTATGCGCTGTAAAATACAGAACATTACTGTTTTTTGTTTGTTTGATCTTTCTGCCAGTCTTTCCCTCCACCTCCTGCATGAACCCAGTTGATCTCTCATCGATCGCTTTTCTCTCTCCTGACACCACTAGTCATTGTGGCGATCGGAGAAACAGATCCGATTTCTTGTCTTGTCAGAAAAATCTAAATGCTGGTCAGGATGAAAAGCCTGTCCTCTGGCCGTCTGAGAGCTACCTTTTGAAAAGCGCTGGGGAAAAAAAAAAGTGTTTGAGAGAAATCCAGTTGTTGGCTTTCTAAATGCTCGTGTCAAGCTAAGGCCAGCGATAATGAGGGTCCATTGTACAGCGGCCCGGTGGAAAGCTGAGCGTTATTGAGCTGCCTCCCATGGACCTCAGCAGGTGTGATCTTTATGCTGAAGAGTGGCACCTGCCATGAACAGCTCGTCTTTTAACTGCCCCTGAGGAGAAAAACCAAAAAAAGAAAGAAAGAAAGAGAGAGAGAGAGAGCTTTCAGAAGACTAGTTGAAAATGTGAGAATGTATTATTCACAACAGCGAAAAACCATGCATATGTCTCTTAAAGGGGACAAATAATGAAGAACCGTACTTTTCCAGTGCTTGTGCAATACATCTGGGTATCCAGACTGCCTACAGCACCAAGCCATTCAGTTATTTTTGGACTGCCTATCCAGAAAACGTGTGCTTCAACAAGCCGTGTACATGTATGATACGTGCCAACTCTCTCACACACGCACAGGCACACGCTTGTCATGTTTAGTTCATTTTTCTCTTGAGTACACGCTGAAGTGAATTTTATTAACTATTCATTCTGTACCATTGTGCTCTGACATGTTAATAACTCAAACAATAGCAGGCTCGTGCTAATTTAGCATGGTAATGTGCGATATATATCAGCACACAGCGCTGGATGTGGTGGTTTATGGCCGGTGGAGTCTTGTTTGAGCTCAGTTAAGTGACACATTAATCACACATGACAGAATATGGATGTCTAATCGAGGTGTTAAATGGGCTGTAATTGAACGCTAGTGCTACTCTTTTCCCTGAAACTACGAAACTTCTCTATTTAATATATCATTTGCAGCCATTACAGACTGTCCGTTTCACTCAGACTGCGTTCTGAAATGAGCGGCGTAACGTCGCACAAAGTTCACCGTTTCTACTATAGCCATGGTCTTGGTATAGATGTTTTCAAGAGTAAAATGTAGAAAGATGAAAGGTGGTGTTTACTCAGTGTGCTGTTTTCACAATACTAGTACAGATCATGTTCCACAAATCGAAAGAATGAAACCGGATCCGATTAGCAAAACCTCATACCGTTCCGTATTAATTATTCATCCCAGTATCTGACGGTGGATTATTGTGGATCCTTGTTTCATTTCATCACGTAGTACGACATTTATAATTAATGACGTCTCTCATGAAATGCTCATTATCACATGCTTCTGTCTGGTACAGTGCATGTTGTCATTGCTACTGACTTCTTTTAATCAGGCAATGTTTTATTATGTGTAGAAGAATGAAGCACGAGTTGTATCTCACACGGGTCGTGAGCCTGAGACGGTTTCTCAGTACGAGGCAGGGTTTAGCGTATGATAAGCCTGACATGGAGAAGTCACTGGTGCCGGCTGACAGGATCGCGATCAGACAAGACAACATGGCGAGCGCTGATACGGACATGAGAGGAGACGTGATGTCATCGAACCCCAGCGCTATCAGCTCAAGTTAAATCTGAGCTGAGGCTGAGTGTGTGTGTGTGTGTGTGTGTGAGAGAGAGAGAGAGAGAGAGAGACCTGATTTGGAAACACAACATCTCTATCTTTCTCTCAGCACTGCAGCACACCAAACGTCATTCTGCCTGCTGCTCATTTCGCCTGAATTATTTCGTATTCTCTAAAAGTATTATGAGGAACGAAGGTTGTTGAAATACCCTGGCACAAACTCAGGGGATTATTAAGCAGACCGAGGTGGACAAACCAAAAACCTTATGCAGGTAAAAGGTCAGGTGATCAAACTCGACGACAACAACGCAAAAGAAATATGAAACAACACACTAGACCAGTAGTGTCATTAAAAACCTCTCAAAAAAGCTATATATATATATATTCACCAATATCAATAGCTGGCTCTAAAAACAGAACAAATATAACATTTATTATACAAATTGAAGAATTTCTAAAAAAATATACTGTATATTATGGGTTGTGAAGTCGATTAGATTAATACACTCACTGGTCACTGCTATGAAGATGTGACTATTCAGGATGGTGTTTAAAAAAACAGCAGTGCAAGTGGCAAAGAAATGCCGGCAGATGTGAAAAAGGTGTAAATGCACTATTTCAATCTAGATTAAACAAATTGTACAGTCAACAGCACACTGTGTAAGCTTACATCTTTCGCTTCAATGGAAAGTTTTCACTTTGATTCCTGTTTTCTGAGGCCAATAACTTACTGGATTACTGATCAACTCGTAACATTCGTGCACTGAACTAACACAAAGACTGATTTTTTTTTTTTTTTTTTTAAAGTGTGATCAAATCTCCTCCATCCCAAGCACACATTACAACACATTTTACAACCCTGATATACAGTTTTGCTTGAAAGTTTGCGAACGCTTTAGAATTGTCTACATTTCTGCTTAAATATGACCTGAAACATCATCCGATTTTCACACAAGTCCTCAAAGTTGATGAAGAGCACCCAGTTAAATAAACGAGACAAAAATAATTCACTTGGTCATTTATTAATTGATGAAAATGATCCAATATTACAGATCTGTCAGTGGAAAAAGTATGTGAACCTTTCATTTCAGTACCTGGTGTGACCCGCTTTTGCAGCAATAACTGCAACTAAACGTTTGCGGTAACTGTTGATCAGTCCTGCACATCGGATTGGAGGAATTTTA
>JAOVYU010000067.1:415748-427459 GCA_025674565.1 Synodontis membranacea
AATCAGACGTGCGGACAAAAAGATCCGCTGTGGCGACCCCTAGTTGGGAATAGCCGAAATGGGAAGGAGGAGGAGGATACTAATTGTGACTTGGACAGTTTAAACACGTGCTAACGCTCATTCCAATGCATTATTGTTGAGTCTGCATTTTCTATGACATTGACATTACTGTATAGGAAAACTCCATCTCTGACGTTTCTACTCAACGGAAATCTGGAAAACTCTGGAGGTGTGAACTTCACACAGGTGATTTTAACCCTGCGAGGTCTGTGTCTATTATTGATATGGGAATTTAACACTGATAGTGAACATTTAATAATGAATATACACTATATATCAGTTTTTTTCCCCAGCACATAAACTGATGGTGTTAAATGACCAGACTTTTGATTGGTGTAGTGACTGATTAATAAAACATCTCGTACCTGGCAGGGGCAATACCATGATCAAGAAGGTGGATTGCCCAAGGTCAGGCTCAGACATTGCACTCGGGCTGTGCTGAGCTATTCGAATTCTCCAAATGTGCATTATAATTGATAAAAAGCATATAAAAGCAAAACCTTCTAAGCTACAGGTGGATTATAATATAACAAAATCATTAATGATGTATCAAAAGCTACTCTTTTAATCTTACTCAAGCACTTTTGTTTTTTTTCTTACTTGTTTTCTAATGTATAATGTATATGTATGTAGAATGTACAATAATATGTTTTACATATTATATATAATAATTATAGTATACATACATGTATAATAATACATTTATAATGTTTAATATACGTATGATACATTTTACATATGTTAATTAAACAGTAGATGGAATAATATTCTTAATTTTTTTTTTTTTTAAATACTGATTGTGTGTTATTTAAAGGGAATTATAAAAGCTGTAAACATCACACACACTGAACCTCGTACAGATTAACCTGATCATCGTGAGATGAACGTCAACTCGTACTTAAGGCTGCATCTCAAACCATATATGCTATTTGTTAAACTTAAAATTAAGAGTAGCTTTAAAAGCTTTTTGTGTACGGCAGTAATATAAAGTACAATGACATCTGAAATGTGTGTACCTCTGTATGCTTTATATTTATTGTATTTTCTTTAATCGACTCAACTTGTTAGCTAATGAACGATTTGGATAAGATATGTCAGGGAACTAAAAAAGACTGCCAGCTTCACTGCTTAGAAAAAGGCTCGCATCAGTGGAAATAAGATAATACTTCCTATATGTCTAAAACACATTGCGATTCCCAGCATGCAGCAGTATATACACACTCTGTGTTGTGTGCTGGTGATCCCACTGGGAACAGAATGGCATGAATATGTAACGCTGTCATGTTTTATGCATGCGTCCTCGTCTTTTGTCAGGGTGTCTTGATTATACTAGATGGCACTGATAGTCTCTAAACTGTACTAAATTGCTCCACTGCAGCAGAGAGGCTTTCGTCTCCTGTCTAGCCGGCCTTTTTCTGTCTGCACAGTCGAGGCGTTTTACTAAATTCTTTCCTTTCAGGAGAGAAACATTTCTGTAAGCACCACTGATTCTCCGCAGAGATGAATCACTACGTGGACTGCATAAATAAACCACCTTATTATTATTATTATTATTATTATTAATAGTAGTAGTAGTAGTAGTAGAAGAAGTTGTAGTAGTAGTATTGAATCAGTGATGACATAAAGATGAACACAATTAGCCCAGTAATCTAAGCTGTCAGCATACAGTCAACGGTTTAGCAGTTTATTGACATGAACTGTGATTTGTTTGTGCTGGACAGAGTACATCTATTCATCAGCGTAGCTTTCTTCATTTCTTTGATTTAAGATTTACTGTCATGTCGCTATCTAAAGGATGAGTGAAATTCTTACATTGCAGAGCTCCAATGGAATAAAGTGGAGGTACTGTATGAGAAGAGCAATATTAGATAACTATATAAACATATACGAAAAAATCTAATTGTCATACAAACGGCAAAATCTACCAGACACGCCATTACCCGGAAAAGACTGCGGCCTACAAACATGGACACCATGGACTACAATCCACAGTACAACGCTCCAGCGGCAAGTCTACAATTTTGGATTTGCCCACACAGTGTTGTTTGTGGATCACCTGACTCCTTGCCTATCTCAGTTTATCTCAGTCAGTCCATTGCCAGTGTTTTAAATAAATGCCTAAACTGCATTAGCATCCATCTCCGACTCTTTTGCATAGCCCGTGGATGCTGTAGGAGAACTGGATATATGAAAGCCCATTGTGGCCCAAGGGAAGCTGGTACCCAAGGGACATGGATATAAACTTGCTTGCAAATGCTACCTCCCCCACCTTCGTTTCACACCAATCCCCAGCTGTGCACCTCAGTTCATTTCAATTATCTCCTATCCTGATAAATATTCAGGAGAGACTTCCCAGTACAAGGGCTTCTTGTTGCAGCACTCATTGTATTTCTCAGGTCAAAAGGGAGGGTGTCTCCAACCAACAAAAAAAATTGCACAATTCCTCAGCTTGCTCACGGGCAAAATCCTCAGCATGGCTACAGAGGTCTGGTGCCAATGAGGGGAGACATTAATGTCATCTGACCGCTTCATAGAGTTTTTGACCATCCCCCCAAAGAGAAAGAAATTGGAACCCAACTAATCTCTGTAACCCAAGGGAAAAGAACATGGCTGAATATGCCTTGCTGGAAGTGGATGGAATGAGCCTTCTCTCAAAGCTGCATTCTGACAGGGGTTAAAGTGCTCACAGAGTTGGCTTGCTGAGATGATGAAAATGTCCCTTGACTCACTGATTGATTTGGCTATCCACCTGAATCACCTGAATCACCTCCAGTATTCTGCAATCGCCAAGTTCATAAGGGAGCTACTAGTCCTAATCTTGAACCTGAGCACTCGGAATCTATGCAGTTGAGTCAGATTTGACTGAGTACCGCAGAACATGAGTAATGGAGAAAAAGAGAAATTGTGTTTCTACCCTAATCATAGTACAGTGCCCCTCTCTGGGGAGAGAATTCCAGTCAGAGCCTGTCCTGCTCAGAGAATCTCTACATCCACCCATACTTCCATGGTGAGTCCATGTCAGTTTTCCTCTCACCAGTCCATTACAATTAAAGTGCAGATACTGTAAAAAAAAACAAAAAAAAAACAAAAACACACATCTCTATTCTCCCAGCGCTGATTGATTCCGGAGCAGCAGGGAATTTCATATACCACGACACAGTCAAAAACCTTACCATACCCATGCAACCAATGCAACACCCTTTGAAAATTCATGCCATTGCAGGAGGATTCACAGGGAACGGAACGGTCAGCATGTGTACCAAGCCTCTCCTACTCCAAGTCAGTGTGCTCCACCAGGAGTTAATTTCCATTTACAACACTGTCACAGCCATCGACAGAAAAAAAAAAAAAAAAAAAAAGTGGATGGAGTTTGAATGGGGAGAAGTGAAGCCAGATTGAAGCTACTTCCTGGTGAGAGTCTTGCTGTTTGGTTCAATTTTGATGACATCAAAAGGCACTCAAGGCAGTGTTTTCCAACGTTTTTTGTGCACCGGCACATTTTTCACAGTAGAAAAAGCGCACGGCACACCTGGCGACACTGAGTCGGTGTGCTGATCGATCGCGGACCGGGTTGGGGGGGGTGCGGGGGGTGAGCAATTGCAGGACCAGGGGATTTATAGGCGCGAGCGATTGCTGGGGGGAGGGGGGGGTCGCGGACCGGGGGAATCATAGGCCCGAACTATCGCTGACGGGGGGGGGGGTGAGCGGACTTTCCGTGGCACAATTCATGACTTCTCATAAGGTGTGCCATGGTGTGCACACCATGTGTACAGTAATGGGAAGTTGCCTCACTGTCTGTAGTAGCTGCACCCCAAAAATTCTTCTAGCGCACTTTCTGTGTCTTTGACCTTTCATTTCCCAAGTATTCTGATTCACTGAGCTCTTTTGGGGCACTACTAAGGCCGAATAGGTTTTTTGGATTTCTCTGAGGCCTTATTATGGTTATGCAACAGGATGTCACAGGTTTGTGATCTCATAATTGGAGACAAACGTTTATTACACAGCCATAAAGTGAGATATGAGTTTATGGAGTCAGTCGTACAGGCTAAAGCTAACTGAGCCTCTCACTTACCCATGGGGGGGGGATGCGTTCCGAACGCTCGATTACCCTTTTGGTTGCGCCAGACTTAATGCTGTTCCTCAATCCAGCTGGTATCATGCAAGAAACATCAGAATCAAGTGTAACTGAGACATTTTAGACCAACTCTGCCGAGGAATTTTCGGATATAAAAGTCAATAGCTGCTATTCTACATTTCAGCACAGATTACACTACTCCATAAGGCTGTGTTAGTACTGTATATACACTGCAATTTCATTCGAATTGTGATAATTACAGTTAATTGTCTTCTCTGGGATCATTTTACCCTCTCATGCTTCAGAATATTTTCCTATAAAATACTCAGCTGCCAGATATACGGAATCGATTATCATCTTTACAGAAGAAGAGGTCTGATCTGAAAATATGACTCGAGGGAAGGGCAAGACAGAAAATGGCACTTAAATCACTGATGATGAGCAGAAATGTATAATAACCCCAACTGCACTCAAATGAAGGTGATGGGGAGCTGGAGGCTGTGCAGATGGCCCTGGGCCTGAAGATAAAGAAATGTGTATGTAGTTTCATGATGGACAAAGATATTGCTATTTATCGCTGGAGGACACTGCATGAATGTCCTGCTCTCAGACAGCAGAAAGCAGCTGACACGTGAGAATATGTTCGCTAACGTGGCGGAACAGACAGGTTTGCCAGGCAACACTGTATTATATAGCTGACAAACATTAACAAGAAAATACCTGTACCTGCTTCGTCACGCATTAACAGAAGTCATGTCTATTCAATTAAAGACTCTCTAAGAAAAGATTTTTTTATAAATGAGAAACAGAGACCCTGGGACCGTATTAACAACAATACAACTAATTAATATTTGTAGCAGTTGACAGATTAACCAAAGGGGAAAGGATAGTGCTGACTTTCCTTTATGCGCTGACTATTTCTAGTGAATTTTGACCTGTGAATTCACGAGCCTGCGTTTGGGGGAGCCAATAGAAAGCAAGAAGGCGGGTTTAATTGGTCAGGAAAAAAATAGAGGAGTGGCTAAGCACTGATTTGGCCTTGAGTTTTCATCCCGTAGATTAGCGCACATCTAAAAAATAATAATCCATATGATCAAACAAAATGCATTAGGCTTTTTGTGGTAAATTTCTATTTTCCTCTTCATAAATATATTCATTTCTGCACGTGTTAGAAAGTAAACAAACTAGCCAGACACTATACGTCTTCCTCAGATGAATGTTTTATTGACCCCCCCCCGCCCTAAAGTCTGTGATGTTATTACGAGGACAAATGGCCGTATCTTTCTGAGCGTGACAGGGCAGGGTCTCTCCTGCTGTGGAGTGGATTCAGTAACGGTGAGATCGATGTTCTGCAGGTCTTCTTACCTGAATGCTTCATAAATGGCTTTCAGCTTCGGTCGCTTTCTTCCAGAATGATAAAGATGGTGGTTATAAAAACCCATTATTATTTCTAAGACAGGAAGCGAAGCAAACTGATTTGCACATGACTTGGAGGTACATAAGTACAGTATCCCCCCCTGATGCTCAGTATAAAATGCTCCTGTTCCTGGAAGAACCCAGTGTGCTTTGGAGAACCTACCAGCATCAGAAAGACCACAGGGTGATCCTGAGTAAAGTTTTGGAAGAATATCAGGAAGGGTTTGTAAAAATGCAAAGAATGTTATCAACTCTGAGTTTTACCTTCCAACAGGTCATCACGCTGGCACAATTCGAATTTCAAATGGGTTTGTATCTAAATTTGAGGTTAGTATTCCCTTACTTAGCATACGCATGCAGCAGAATGTTTATTGCTATTGCAATTCATTGATCTTTTGGTTTCTCTGAACATGATGGAAGTTATTACCAGCTTTGGAACAGCAGAATAGTGTTTAAAGCGAAGAAACAAGAGACGCAAATAGATTGATGATGTTTTTGTGGTTGGTCCGAGTCATTAAGGTAAAATGTTTTTAAGGAAAGAATTTTGTTATCATCAGTCACCTTATGTAATGAGAGGTTTTTTTTTTTCCACAGCGTTTGCCACTAATTGAAAAAGAGGCAAATAGAAAAACACTATCGGTCCAGAAAAACACTATGCTTCCAAGAAAAGCACACTGAGGGCAGAGAGAAAGCACTAGAGAGAGAGAGAGAGAGAGAGAGAGATGCCAGTACTTGCAAAAATATGCAGGAATGACGCAAGGGAATATGATTAATCTCAACACTGACAATAGTGCAACAACAAATCAACTCAAATAATAAGGCACATGTATGTAGTAACTGATTCATCAGGTGAGTCCATTATTAATTATTTGCAGCACACAGCAGTTTAGTAACTTATAACCTGTATAAGCTGTATTATCAGTAACTTAATACCCAACAGTATTTACTGGTAAAAATGTAAGGGTTGTTCTGAGGTCTATATAAAGCTATATTTGTCAGAGGGGGGGTGTGGACAAGTTCTAGTGGTAAATTGGGGAGAGGAGTCAAGGAGAAGGTGGATGAAATATTCAAATGAATATAGATGCTTTTATTGCATGAACTTGACCATTAACAGATAAGAGAAACAGTGTGTGTGCCTTTTGTGTTCCTTTTTTTTTGTTTGCTAAGCAAAGCAGTACAAGAAAAAGTAAAAAAAAAAAAAAATGACCCAAGTTACATTCTCCAAAGCATCCTGTGTCCTCGTTCTCCTTGTCTACTGGAATCAGTATTTCAAGCTATTCCTTAACTGTAACCAGATCCAACCAGACCAGCAGATGACACTTGTACACCCAAAAGATCAGGTACCAAAACCCCAGCGGAGACAAAAACCACTGTGCCGTAAAGAATACACCCACTGGTACACGGGTGCAATGAAAGAAGCGGTTTATAAGTACGTGACTGACAAATCATTTTTCAGGTCGACACTCAGCAGTTCTTATGTGGAAAGTCCTTTGAGGATAATGGGTACAGATTTGGACAGCATGGGGAGAGAAGACAATTTGTTCCTAAGAGGTGTGAAGAAGGTGTTTATGTCACTCGGTGGCAGCCACAGACACTCACATCACTCAGCTGAACTGATGCGACCTCTGCTATGAGTGCTAAAACGGAGAACAACACCAACACGTTAGCCGAAGGCACCGTGGGTTACTTCAAGGGCACGCCAAAGAAAGGAGATGAACTATGGCTCCACAGGTTTTAAATATGCACTGCAGCGTTTCTGACAATCATCTGTTGTTATTACAGAAGAAGACACAAACCTATCCACAGAGACATAAACAGTTTCGTAAATGATCTTCAATCATATTATGTTTCAGAATGATTTCTGGAACTGTTTTTCTGTCTGGATATTTCTGTGCCCACCATCTGTGCTCCTCCGTGTCCTCCGCGATATTACATCGCGGCTGCAGCAGACAGTCTTCTCTGAATGTCCCATGAGTTTGCAGTAAATTTTCTGTGCTCAGATGATTTGTGCATGACTAAACAGGCTGGGTGTTGTAGAGAAGGAAATGGAATGGTCTTTTCCCTGCAATGAATTGTTCGATGGTGCTGTTAATACAGGTACGATCTTCCCCACGAGGCCTCTTGGCTTCATCTGCTTTGAAATATTCATGGGAGGAGACGAGAGTGGAGGATACCGCGCAGGCCGTGGTGGACAGAGGAATATTCACAGCTGATTTTTCGGTGGTTCTCTCTCTCTTGACTTATGACTCATATTCCATAGTAAATGGCAAATAAAAATGCAGCCCTGATTAATCATTTGATTATTGCTTTGCTGTAACACCTCGCTGCATTTTCACGATGAACACCTTCTGAGTAATTAAGAATTTTACGGGTTTAAAGTCAGAAGATTCAGGAGGAACAGCGTGGGTTCTACCCAGGCCATGGAACAGTGGAACATCTGTTTAATCTGGAGTATGCTAATCCAGTTTACAGTCTGCTGTGTGTATTCTGGACTTCATCAAGGATGTGTTTGTGGTTTTCATGAACAGGACCCCACAATTCCGTCGAGCTTAACGAGGTGTCCAGTACGGGAAATAGAAATAGCATCCCTGAAATATTTAGAGGATGATGTTCTATTGAATGAAAATCTGCATCTCCACTCTCTCCGAGGCCATCTTTTTTTTTTTTTTCTCCTGGAAGAGAGTGGGATGCTCCCTTCAGATAAGGGAAGAGAACTTGCCTCTGGTGGAGGAGTTCAGGTATCTTATTATCTGGATTATCGACAACTCAGAGGAACCTCGGAGTAGAGCCACTCTTCCTCTGAATCGAAAGGTGCAAGTTGAAGTGGTTTAAGCACCTTACAAGAACGCCCCCTGGTGGGCTTCTGGTAGAGCTGTATCAGGTTCCCACAGTCGCCCTCAAGGTCTCTCATTTACATCTTATTTACTTCCTGGTTCAAGAAGATATATGGTGCATCACTGAACACTCAACTTATGAGTGCCTCTCTTTTCTTTAACTGCATCTCCTCATTGGCTTTCCTTCATAATTTCCTCACTTCTTACTGTAGCTCCTCCTTCTGGAATCAAGGAAAGAAAAATAATTACAGAATCAAGAACAAACATATGAGATGTTCTTTGCTCACTGAAGTATCACTGCAAAGCAACTTTCTTGTTTGAAGTTTTTTAATAGAGGTGGTAGGATCACGGAAGGTGAGAGTACAGTTGTTTGGTTTTATATCGTATTTTCTTTCAGCACAAGACGTCTGATCGGTGTAAGGACTCAATTACGTGACATCACGGTGTTGTTGCTTCGCACTTTCATCACGTCTGTCTGTGATTAGCAGGTTGTGCATCTCTACGCATGTGTAATGACCTTGGGCTTGTTGACTTCGTTCCGTTTGTTCATTTGTTTTGGCTTAAAGGACTCCAATTACAGCAAGCTAATCAAAGGGCAAATGAAGGAGTTTGCAGAGTTCTGCTATCACCTCACTGATAAATGATGCCCTGTTTATCCACTTCTCTCTCTCTCTCTCTCTCTCTCTCTCTCTCTCTCTCTCTCTCTTCTGCTGGAACCATATTAATAAAACAGCTTCTTTGTCTCATTAGATCATGACGATCCCCCCTGTTCAGTTCCGGAGCTGCCTGCCTCTTTATCACATCAGAGCGCTGCCACAGATGAAGAATTTCCTGGACCAGGGGACAGAGTCTCGCCCAGCCCTAGCCCTGGGTGCTAACTGATGTGGATTTGAAGCAATGCTGGATGCTGGCTGTTCAGGGACTCCAGGCTCAGGAAAATGGATGAGATGCAGGAGAGCTTTCTGACAGAGAAACAGCGTGGGATGAACAATGGTGGGAAAAGCTACGAGGTATTCATGAGTGGGATTTCAAAAGGCTGCATTCGTCTGTGATAATTGCAACCAGGGTAACGTTTTGCACAAAAAAAATTCTGAAAATGTTCCAAGATTCGCGAAAGCTATTACGGGAAAGAAAGTGGAGTAAACTCTTCACTTTTTTTTTCCTTTTCTTTTCTTTTTTTTCTTTTTTTTTTTTTTTGGCTTTCGCTGACTCGTCTGTTTGGCATCACACGACACCTCGAGCTGGATCTCAGGAGTTATTAGGAAGGTGAGAAGGAAGTGTTATGGTTCTTGGAGTGCACATTTGGTTTAGTTTCACACTAATCACTTTTAAAATGAGCTGTGCTCCTTTCCTCCAGTGTCTAAGTGTACAGGGTTTAATCTCAAAATCCAATCCTAGATTATAAACGAGGAGCGTAGGATGAGTTTGGAAGATACGCAAAAGAGCAAAACCCTCAGTGTGGTGCTGTCTTAGGAAAATAATCAACATCAGGGCGGTGGGAAGATAACTGTAATCTGTCTGTCATTGATATGTAAAAAAAAAAAATTGTTCATCGTTGATAAGTTACTGTCTTGAGTTGCTGAGAAAAACTCTTGTGACTGGTAATTGCGCTTTGCGTCGGGCCACATTACTCCAACCCAAATTGTGGATTATTTTCCCCCCTGTTACAGAGCCCCACTGTTACGTGCCTGTAGAAGGCACGTGTCTGTTATTGTTGTTTTAGGTGCCTTCCCTTGTCACTACGCGGGAGGTACCAAATGGTGATTGATGGCATCGCCGGCGTATGAGAAGAAACACTGGGGGCAGAACTCAGCTTTTAAAAGTGTGCTGAAGCGGCAAGATGGCGACGACTGGCATTTACGCTCAGGGGTGCCGCTAGGGAAGAGAAGGTTAGAACGATTCTAGGGACCCAGCACTGTCATGGGGCCCTGTTAGGGGCTAATAATATTATCGTAATAAAAATGCAGCATACCTGATTCCACACCATGTTCACTGCCTTACCCTAGACTAAAAACAAGGGTGTGTAACATATGGGGGTTCGTCCGGATTTATATATAACCCAGTGATTTTTGGAATTGGAATGCTTATCGTGGGTTGTTGTGTATATTGTGGATGTTGCTGTATTAGTGTGTACTTCGCTAGTGTGCAGGTATGGAGGCAACCTCCGGGCAGTTGTTTATTTCCGCTCCAAACTTGGGGACGTTGGGTTGCTGTCGTAAGGAAGATTTGTATGCAGTAGCTACTCATTTTAAAATGACTGTTTCTCGGACTTTCGCAAAAAAAGGGAGCTGTATCGTGTCATACTGGAATCGTTGATTGAGAAAGGCGTGCTTGAGGGAGAGCAAACTGCAGAAACCGCGGATACTATGGTGGCCTCAGTAACTCCTGAGCAGTTTATGGAAGCAGGCACCCAAGTGAAAGCTATGTTGCCGCAGTCTGACCCAGGCTTCAGCTCAAGTGGGTCACGGAACGAAGCTCGCGTCAAAGTACGCGTCACACGGTTGCAGTTGGAGGCTCGGGAAAAGGCACAGCAGCACGAAAATGAACTCAGGCTGGCTTTCCGCCACCTCGAACTCGACAAGGAAATTCGGCTCCGGGAGCTCAAAGTGCAGGCAATGAAGATTGTTTCCGCTTCTGAGACCGGAACTGATACAGTGACGCACGCCGCTACACCTGCACCTGCACCTGCACCTGCAGTCCATCCTCCCGATACACGTGCTAACTCTTCAGCGCCAGTGTTTGATGTGAGTAAGCATACTGCTTTGGTTCCTCCTTTTAGAGAGACAGAAGTTGATACTTACTTTCGTGTATTTGAGCGAATAGCTAGCTCTACATTGGCCACGGGAGGTGTGGTCGCTTTTACTTACTTTTTAAGATTTTTACTCAGGTTTTACAAACACTCAGGGTTAAACACCAAATGTCCAGTCCTTATCACCCGGAATCTCAGGGAGCATGAAAAAGGTTCCATCAAACCCTAAAATCTATGCTAAGAGAATATTGTTTGGAAACTGAGAGTGAATGGGATCAATGTGTACCGTTTGTTCTCTTTGCAACTCGTGAAGCAGTGCAGGAAACCCTAGGTTTTAGTCCTGCTGAGTTAGAGTTTGGGCATTCTGTTGCGGAGATTGGCGTTGTCCTGGGAGTCTGTTTCAGATTGTTATGACTCTGATATTGGAACTGACGATGCATAGGTAGTGTTGTGTGGTGTATAATAATTCCTATCTTAGAGTATCATTTTCATGTATATTGGGAACAATTGGAAGCTCTCATAATTCCTTTGGAACTGTTTAAGTGGAAGTGGAAGGAACTGACTCTGCTGTATAGAC
>JAOVYU010000067.1:477961-495434 GCA_025674565.1 Synodontis membranacea
TGCAGGTGTGAAGCCGCTGAGTGATATTTCTCTCTGAAGGTTCATGTGGAACCACCTACCAACTTTCAGAATCTTTCACATCGCCTTCAGACGCCTTAGAACAGTAGAATGGTCCATATTCAAACATCTCACAGTTCTCGAGTCCGTTGTGTCGCATCTTCATCTAACAGTTTCTGCAGCTCCTCGTCTTCGGTTTCATTTGGTCTACCACTTTTTGGCTTATCATCTATCTTGAAACTCTAGTGAACCAGTTCTTGAGCGCAGAAATGCCGACTGCAGCGTTGGAAAGCTATAAACTTCCCTCTCAAATTACGTTGCTTGCTTCCATTGAGTTTTATCCACTATTGAATAAGTATAGAAGGCAATGATGAATATGAATCTTGCTGGACTCCAGAATCGAGTCATAAACTACCTAAAACATCTGCTTTTTTTAACCTGCTTTTAGCTGACAGTTGTTTAACTCATCCACCTCAAGGCTGAGTTCTGAGATGCTTTTTTTTCTGAGATGCTTTGGTTATTTGAGTAACTGTATCTTTCCCTGGCAGTTCAAACCAGTCTGGCTGTTCTGACTTCACTCATCAACAATGCAGACCTTACCTTTCCTCATAGTGGAGCTGCTCCACTTTCCCTCTGCACTGCTGTCGCTGGCTCCACGGCCAGTAATTACTCTCTGAGTGATCATAATGGGAGGCTACGTCAACATCTGTAATACACAAAACAGGCTGTAAAAATGCAACCTGGACAAGTGAGACCAGCAGGACAAAAATACGTGCAAACACGACACGCATAGGACTGGGCAGCACACTGGAGCTTTTACTCGCCCAGTGCATACACACACACACACAAACTAAAACTTCAGCCTGCTTTAGAGATTACGGTTAAACGGCCCTGAGCTGCAGCCTGTGAAGATATGAGCTCTAATATGAGGCCATTACTCAATCTGATAGGAGTGTCTGGTCTGCCTCAGCAAAAACTCTGAGGTTCACATTAAGAGAAAATCCCTCTCTCTCTCTCTCTCTCTCTCTCTCTCACTTACACACATGAACACACACAGACTGCGTTATTATGGAAATGACGCCATTTCATCAGATGTGAAATAGAATCACCTTGAGTTTGTTTGTCAGGAAGCAGCAGAACAGTAAAACTGACAGCACACTCATACTGACTTCATACTCACACTACAGGCAGTGAATAAAAACAAAACACTCCTTAAAAAAAATACAAAAAAAGTACACTTTTCTCTTAACAGTTATTTCATTGAAATGTCTGTAAAAGATCCAATTTTCAAAACGGCAGATAGCTTAACAGACGCTCAGCGGACTTTTAAACGACACTTAAAGAAAGCTTGATTTTGAGGTCGTTCTGAATATCCAGTACGGCTGTGATTAGCTACACAGCTGGATGATATTCGGTGCAACAGCACTGCTTGTCATGTGATATTGCATAATTACATTCCTGAGCGGGGAAAAAAAAAAATTATGTGAAATTTTCAAACTGAAAAAAAGGCCGTGTTGGCTCAGTAGCTTTGGGAGCTTTTACTGATCCAAAGGTTGCGAGTGCAAATTCCAACACAGCCAACTGCTGGACCCCTTGAACAAGTCCCTTAATCCCTCAGCTGCTCATCTGAAAGTCACTTAAGCATCTGAAAAATTAATAAAACATAAAATGGAAAAAAAATAGGCAAATACAGTCATGGATCTGCAAAGGTTTCTGTGGCAGAACCTACCGCTGTGGAGGGAGACGTCTTCAGGCAGGTCCACATCCAGCATGAGATCATCCTCCTCCAGATCACACGAGTCCAAGTTGTCCAGGTTATTGAGAATGTCCTTGTGAAAAAAGAGAGAGAAAGAGAGAGAAATAATTCATGCAAACTCTCTCAATTAATACTGAGTCCATCTGATCCAGCTGTAAGGGGGAAAAAAAACCCCTGCATGGCTATCTCACGTGAATTCATGAAGTTTCATGGAGACTAAAACCTACACATCGCTACACCTAGGCTGAGGATTAGACTGTGCTTAAGTGGCAGATGTTTAAGGAGCACGTTTAGCCCTGGAGAGCTTGTGGAGGAGGAATTGGTGTACGTTTGACTGAAGTGCAGTAATGCGTGGAGCCGGAGCAGCGGCCTTCTCTCCTCCCTGAGAGAGCTTAGTCCCAGCTGAACAGCTCCGAGAAATGACTTTTCCTCATGAGCAACTTCTGTTCCACACCGTACTGAGGAATGCAGAGGAATCTTAAGAGGAAAAAGAAAGACGCGTCAACGACTGAGGGTCACTGGTTTCGCAAGGTTTTACGGTCACACATGGCGTAACATGACTCTAAACTTCCTGTCTAGAGTCTGACGTCCACACAGAATTGGGCTGGACAGTAAGCCTGGAACATACTGTACGATTCCCCCCAACCCCCATACGCTTCTGATTTGTTACTTGGAGAAAATTAAGAACATCCAGAGCGAAAGTCTTCGATAAAAGTTTCGATAAAAGATATCATTTCAGTGTCAATGGAGACGGGGAAGGAGGCGGTCTTTTTTTTTTTACAAAATACATGTGTGTATATATATATATATACACATTCACACATTCGGAGATGTTTTTATATAAACATTTCACTATGTGATCATTATTGCAAAGAGTGTACTGCATGAGCACAGCCGAAGATTTGAGCTGAAAAGGCTGTCAGAGGCAGAGTGCTAACAAGTGTTATTTGTAAGGAATTTTGGGCACATGCCAAAGAGAGTTTTCCAAATTTGTCAATATGTTGACCATTCAACAAATTACAGGCTGAAGCTGAGGAACAGCAGGTGAAACCCAAACACAGAGTTATTTCGAAAGACGCAGGCAGTCAGAGGAGGAGTGATGATGACACGGAAGGAAATGACTGATATTTTGCTTGCTTTCAGCTAACTAGGTAGCGTCGAGCAGATCAGCACACGGATGTGTCTTTGGCAGCCTGGCGAGCGACTAAAAAATATCTTAAGAGTTTTAAGGAAGACGTGGACTGTCTCAGGTTTAATCTGATTATCTCACACAGAACAGGAACTAGTTATAAGACCGTTGTATCACGGGGGGCCGGCATTCGTCCTTTCTCCAGCGGTCAGGGTCACCATGGAAACAGTGGCGTACTGAAAACAAACAGCGTAGTTCAGAAATCATTTCTGTTCAGTGCTCAGGCTTTAACGTCTTGGTGAGATGCGACACGCGTCTATACAGAGCCATTATATAAAAGTTCGAGTGCATGTTATAGCCCACGTGAGGCTTTAGGAAGTCAAATGTGTTAAAACTGTTTGCGAGCTGCTGTTGGTGATGATAAAAATGATTTTTGTGTAAAGGTTTTCTGCTCCAAGAGTGGCCTCGTCATCATGCGCCCGATCGATACCGAGTCTTTATCCTGTTTCAGTCTCTGTGCTCCAGTGAACCTTGCAGCCTTGTCCCCTGTTTATCACAGTTACACACTCTGCTCTTCCCAGTAACGCAACTCATTCACTCTATAAATAGACCTTTAAAAAAAAACACAAAACCAGTCATGTACAGGTCTATTATTATATTATAACCAAAACACACACAGACACACACACACACACACACACAATATCACAATGAGACACATTAAAACACTAGACATAGACTGATGGGTGTGGGTGTGTGTATGTCTTCGGGTTCTTTACGCAATCATACACTTGAGGTTGTGCTGTTACAGGAAAAGTAACATCATGTCGGTGTAACAGAGCTACTCTTACCACACCGATGTTGATTATTTTCCTATAACAGCATGTCCAGAGATGCTTTATTCCTCTTACACCACAGCAATTTGCCAAGTCACCAACTTTTCTTTAGTAAAGAATAACGCATCATGCATTTATCCATTTATAGTTACACTAATTCTTACAGAATATTATGTTACAGCAGCTATAAACAGTCATCCCGTCATTATCATAAACTTTCCTTCTCTCTAGAAGACAAAAAAAAAAACGCTTATCATGTTACCGGCAGAAGCGTAAACTTCTCTGTCCCGATGATGTCGGAAAACCTAAACATGCAACATTACCACTGACACTGGAGAATCAATAAACGTCTCGGCACAAAACATCAACGATTATTTTTTTTACTGTTTGTGTGGAGCATCGCTGTGAAGAAGCTGTTACTATAGAAACAAGAACTCATTAGAACCAGAGCATCAATATAAACCAGCACTACAGTCAACAATTCTGATATAAGAATTCAACAGTACTTCGGTATAAAATCTTTTATTCATCAGACGTGCGCTGAGCGAATTGAAGAAGAAGAAGAAGAAGAAGAAGAAGAAGAAGAAGAAGAAGGCTTTATCTTTTGTACTGCCTGGCCAAAAAAAAAAAAAAGAAAAAAAAAAAAAAAAAAAGAGTCCCTGTTTGGATTAAAATAAGCAAATACGTAAGAGCCTTTGATTGGATAATTACTGCAGTGATTAATATGGTTCAGCTGGCAACAGTTCTTTACCCTCACTGATGCAGTGAGTAGCACTTTAAGAAATGAGAAGGGTCAAATTATTGTCCTGCTTCAAGCAAAGAAAACAAGTTAGAAGATTGCAGAAAATGACAGGAATTGGATTAAGAACTGTCCAATGCATTACTAAAACCTGGAAGGATAGTGGTGAACCATCAACTTCACGGAGGATAAGTGGTCAAAAAAAAATAATAATCCTTGACTGAAACACTTGGTGGAATTGTAGAAAAATTCGACAACAGAACTCAGAATTAATTTCCCCTTGAGGATTGGGACTACACAGCTGCGCTTCCATAAGAAAACCACTTGTTTGTGAGGCTAATCAGAAGAAAGGCTTCAATTTACAAGCGGGCATAAAGATTGGACTCTGGAACAACAGGAAATGGTCATGTGGTCTGATGAGTCCAATGGGTGCATCAAGGGAGGACCATAAAGCGATGCACCCACCATGCATACCTCTGGGGCAGCTTTAGTTGGTTAGATCTAAAACAACATTATGTGGTAATAAAATGAAGTCAGCTGACTACCACAATGGACTGAATGATCAGGTTACCCTATTGGATTTTTCTGTTCCCTGATGGTAGGAAAAACAAAAGAGGACAACAATGCCAGGATTCATCAGGCTCAAGGGGCATGAGTTATCAATTTCACGCATGAATTGGCAACTTGCCCTTAACCCCACTGAAAGATGTGCTGGACAAGATTTTACGGAGTGGTTCGACTCTCCTGTCTTGAATACAAGATCTCGGTGAAAAATAAACGCAACTCTGGACGGAAATAAATATTGAGACATTGCATAAGTTTGTCGAAACAAAGTAATCGAAGTTAAAGGCTGTCCAATGAACCTGCTAAGCCATATCCCAACTTGGTAGGAAATTGGGACCAGAGTGCAGGGTCAGTCATGGTACAGCAGAGATGTTTTAAGGGCCTTGCTCAAGGGCCCAACGGCGGCAGCTTGGCGGTGCTGGGGCTTAAACTCCCAACTATCTAATCAGTAACCCAAAGCCTTAACCGTTGGGTCACCACTGATCGACAAGAATACTCTTGGTTTTGCAGTAGCCAAACCAATATTATGCCATACAAGTTACATCAATAATTTCAGATGAGTGAAAGAACACAGAGGAAACAAAATCATCATCCTCTGCCATCAACCCTTCAAAACAAGACCCTGGGGAACTGAAGTAAAAACGCCATCCATCCCAGAAAGCAGGGTTTTGCCCAGCATGACATTACGCTTGAAGTTCTTCTGTTGATTTTTAGCTTCTTGAACAACATCAATAAAGTGAAACAGCCCAGAAAATACAGCAAGCTATTTGAAGAGCTCAAGGAGAGAAGGGGAAATGCTGATCTTTCTGACAGTTGGAGCTGGTACACAAGGGCACAAACAGAGAAAGAATCAATGCTTCAGGAGGATCGTCTCTCCACGGACGTGCGACAGAGCATCTACGACACACCAGGAGAGCCTTCGCGCTTGCACACAGCTAGCACGTAGTTAGTCAGAGTGAAAACAAACCCACTGAGGACAACGTCTGGTGGAGTTCTCTCATTGCTTCACATGATTTGCCAGGGATAATTGGTGATGATTTAGATGGAGCTGAAGAAGTGAGAGTTTATAGACAGACTGATGGAAGAGAAAAGACAGAGAGGAAGAAGAAGAGAGAGATAAAGGAAGCCATGTTGCGGTGCTGAAGCTCTTTCCCTGGTCATGTTGTGCATAATGCAGAAGCTTCTCACCACAACCACTACCACAGTGGAGCTAGACTGCCCCCTAGTGGGTCATGCTGTAATCTTTACTCACGACACAGAGATTAGTCTTCAGTCTCTCGCATCTCTCGGACACAGACAGTCAGAGATGCTTCCTGAACTTCAGCCAGATAGTACTGTGTTTTAAGATGAACAGATTCATGTCGACCTCAAAGTCATAAGTGTGGGGAATGCTGTGAATGCCGATGACATGTCCTCACCTTCATATACCAGCTTTCTTGCCTGATTTCACACCAAGCTTGGTTTGCAGCATTATCTTTTGTTTTCTGTTTGGTTCGATTTTCAAGGTATTCTTTCATGGGCCAGGGACTTGGAGGCATGATCCTTGATGAACATTTCTTATTGGTTCTCTGTGACGGTTGTTGTCTCTGAGGTCATGCAGGTATTAATATTTGTATTAGACAAAGGACAGAATACTACATTTGTCAATATTGTACGCTGAACCGATAATAAATTCACTGAAATGTATTTCAAGAAAAAAACCAAAATGCCATATGTTGACGTATTTGGGCTTTGCAGGGAGATGTGGTCTTTTTCAGCATTAACACAAATTACTTTACTTTTTCACAAAAACAAGACGTAAGATTTTTTTAAATTTTTTTTGGATATTGGTTGACCATAGGTGTGGGTTGCAAAGTGGCGTAGTGTGGCATGAAAAAAAAAATTATTTAGACATTATTAAGCAGCGTGGTTAAGTATGCTGCTGCAAAATCAAATCAGATCGGCTCTCATTCCCTTTAAGAACTGGATGTGTGCAGTGCAGCACAGTGCGGACGATTAGAGGCATCAGCAGCTCCTGAGTGTAGATTTTGATAGTGTGTTATGACATTAATATCGACATAACCTCAAGCATAATGAAGTGGTGAAGCTATCATGTGTGCCTCGTGCTACAGGCTGCTATCTAGTGAATTTTTAGAGTAACCTTGTATTAGGGCGTTTCAGGGTCATGAATGAGAAGCACACAGAAAAGCTAATATTATAAACCAGTGTTGCCGAATTTCAGCAAAATGCCCAAATAAATAAATAAATAAATAAATAAATAGATTTGGGGTAACAAGATCACCGTGGTGCTCATGTATTTTTTTTTTTCAAAAAAATAAATAATGTAGAGTTGTACGTGATAACTTTATAAAGATTAACGTTTGTTGCTAGAACTCTGACTCCACTGACGTTATAGATGAGTTGTCGCTGGTTATATTTAATTTCCTGCATAACATGATGATTCACACACCTAAAACACTTCTCTTTCACTTCTCTAACACAGTCTTAAATGATCACGATGCTTTTTTTTTTTTGCCTTATCTTTGTCTTATATAAAATAATCAGATGTTTTACTGAAATTATAATCACGGTTTCCTCTCAGGAGCTCTGTGGAAAGCTTGAGATTTCAGCTTTCAGTATGTTCCAGCTAGGAGTGTGAGATTTTTGAAAGCAGATATCTGATAGAAACCGGTCTGCTTATGAAAATGGTCCACTAGGGAAAATACTATTCTGATCAAAATAATAATTAAAAAAATTTAATATGCTAATATTTGGCCTAATCTATGCCAGTGTAATGATTAGTGTAATTATCATCATCATCAGCAGACAGCAGGTCTAGACATCAGACTCAGCTGCACTTCAAGTTTAACGTGCAGGTTCGAACACACCAGTGGGTGATTCACAGGGCTATCAGTGTGTGGGAGCAAACAACAACAACAACAAAGCATCATCACTTGAACCCCGACACTCCTCATGCCACTTTCAATAAGTGTGTGTTTGTGTGTGTGTGTTTGTGTGTGTGTGTGTTTGTGTGTGCTTGTTTTAGTGGTCAGAACAACACTGCCCCCTAAAGGTGCTTACATGTTATTTTATATTATAAATAAACGCAATATAAATGTTCACACACCCAAATGACTCTTTCACACTCCTTGCACACACACACACACACCCACACTTAAGGGCGTACAGCCACGTGATATTCGACTCCGTGTTACAGCACAAATAATACTGTGAAAAAATACCACAAGAGGGCTCTCACACACCAAGCATTTCCTTCCAGGGCCAAAAAAAAAAAAAAAAAAAAAAGATCACACCTACAAACAAGAACCTTCCAGCACAGGTTGATGATTGTATCTGACACTAAATTGAAAAATAAAACACTTTTCAAATCAAGAAGTGAGCAAAATCAGTGTAACCTGAACAGTAACCTTGCTTCAATGCAGTCTCAGTTCATTCATATTTCATGAAGATGAAGTCTTGTTAGCTGAATGCAGAGCTTGCTAGCACGTAGGTTATTGTTTACTTTGGAGTTAGCCTGCTTCCTAGACTTTTCCTTTAAGGTTTTATAGCCTTATTATTATTATTATTATTATTATTATTATTATTATTATTATTAATGCTGCATAAAACCTGGCACAGGATTTGAATTTTGTTCAGAAACTAGTGATTAAAATACTTTTTATGTGTATGCAAGTTCCTTAAAGAACATTTACAGTGGTGTAAAAATATCAGACTGAAATTATAAACTGAAATGATCATATTCATTCATGAACATTCATTTATTAAAGTTGTGGGATGTTTTCAAAGCCAGACTGAAAGTACAATTTCCCAATAAAAAGTACCACTTTCTGTACGCAATTTGTGTTACTCAGGTTTGCATATTGGAAACGGCTAATCAGTTATAAATTACCAAGTACATTCACAGAACAGCTTTTTTGATTTAGCCACACCCACAAAACTCCAAAAGCAAAGGGCAAAGCTTACAGCGGTGTAAGAGCGACTCCTAAGTATGGGCTGTGCTAAATGTTCCAATAATACAGCTCTGCCTTTGCAGCGCATCAGCTACCACAGCAACATATGAACTCTTCGTCCTTCAATATTGCACCATTACCTTTGTGTACGGCTGCCAGCGGAACCGCTAATAGAAGTAGCAGTCTCCTAAATTCTGAAGTATTCCTTCAGTTGCTGCAGAATTTTTTTTGGTCTACACTTACATACACACTATCTACAGAGCGCAGCTTACCATGCTGTTCAGGTTGGAGTCAAAGCTGCCACAGAGTTGCGTAGCCCGTCCAATCGGCTCCAAAACCTCCTCGTCCCACATGTAGGTTCCTCCAGAGCTGTCTGAAGGTGAAAGCTCCAGGGAGGAGCCATGCGGTAAATCTCTGTCGGCAGACAAGACTCGAGTCCCACAGCGACGTGAGGCTTCAGCCGCCTCCCTGCTGCCTACACAGAACAAACAACATAACAAAAGGTCAGTAGTGACACTGGTTTCACTTTCATCTCTATTAGAATTAAACCAAAGGTCCAAAGAACGTTCAGCCATCAAAAACTTGAATGGACAAAAGTGACACATTGATCAAAAACGTTATGAATACAAAAAAATGCATTCATTTTTATAGAACTCAATCAGTAGAATTTCAATCATGTTAAGTCATGCTATGATCACAGTACACAGAAGTAAAATGAATTAGGATCATTTATGCTGCATTAAAAAAAGTCATCTTCAATTCGGATTTTCAAATCGGTTTCGTCAAACAGTGATCCCTTTCCCATAATGAAGAAAACAGCCTAGGTATTTACAGTATAATGTCCTAAAGATGACCTCATACTGCACGTTACGTTACTGGTAAAGTGCACAGAACCCACTCAAGATAAAAGTGTACCAACACTCACCTGTGAGACCTATCTCGGCCCAGTCTACCGTCTCGGACACAAAGCTGTGCAGACTTGTCACTGATGACCCCTCCTGACACTGACCAACAAGAGGGTTATCCTCCTTGAAGAGCCCTATTTGGTCATTTTTTCCCTCACGAACAGGCATGAACAGAATTCCGCTGCCCAAATCATCAAAGTCATCCATGTATTCTTCACTTACATCATTCCGTTCCAGAGAAGATGTGGACGATAAAGACATGTCCTCCAAGATCTCCAGAGATTGACCTTGGTTGTCATTTGCCTCCTTGGCGGAAAAGGGTTCCTCAGGAGTAGTTCCAGCACTGTGTGATTTGCTGGATGGTTCAGAAATGGGTATAGCTTTTTCTTGCGAATGTCCATCACTCTCTGTAAATTCCATCTTCCCTTGGACTTTAACCGGCATAACTGGGCGGGGTTGCTTGATGAGTGAAGGCCGCATTAGCTTATAGCTAAGTGACGATGGCTTGCCATCAGTGCAATTAGGCAGAAGAGATTTCTTCAAGCTTGTGGGTAGCACGGAGGAGATGGGACATGTTGCTATTGTAGGCTTCGCTACACAATCTAACACCATGGAGGGCTGAGTCACAGGAGACCTGGCTACCGGAGACTGTGCCAGTGGCCGGGGCAGCTCTTTCGCTAGCTCTGTTGCCCGGTTAAATGAGAAAGAACGTGCCAGGGGTGGGTTAGTGGTAGCTGAAGGTCTCTTTAAATAGGAGAAGCTTTGAGACCGCACAACATTCTCCACAGAGAAGCATTTGAGGCTGTCATTTGATTGAGAAAGGCTGTTCTGAAGACTTCCCTGGGGAGATGAGGAAGAGCCTTGACTAGCAGCAACTGCATTCGTACCAACCTTGCTGCATAGTGGCTGGATGGGTGAGTGCTGTTTGGGGGCAGTAATGCGAGGGTTGGTTTTTATGGGCTGAGTGACAGTCCTTGGAATGGTACTTGGCACAGCAGGGATGGGACGTTGGGTTTTACCAACCGGGGCAGCTGAGGGCTTCCTAATTTGCCTAACAGTCACTGAAGAGCGTGACTGCTGCTGAGAATGGAGAACTACTTGAGCCTCTTCTCCAGAATCTGGAACCTTCTCCCCAAAATCCTCCCTCCCCTTCCTCTCCTTCATAGGAAAGGAGGCAGGGACCCTTATGATGCCGTTCTTTTTTCCTACAGGTACTCCTTTAGTCCATCCAGAGGAAACATTATGGGTCGAGCCATTGGTTAAGGGTCCAGTAGTAGGTGTAGCACGAGAGCCAAATTTTGGTAGTCTTGAAACCATAGTGGGCTGCTTGAGGGCGGTGTCCTCCATTGACTGCCTCCCCCACCATGGGTGTGAGCACAGGGTCCAAGCTAGGGTTAGAACAAAAAAGAGAGAGTAATATGCAGCAGGCAGCACTCCCAGGTAATTAAAAGGTTAGTTAAGATATTTTGAGCATCTTTGGCATAAGGTACCCAATCAGAAACTTCAACACAACTTTCAAGCAATTCTGTTATGCTATCATGGGTTAACACATGAATGATCTATACCACAATTCAACGAGGAACCAAACACACTATACTATTAATTTGAAAGGTGATCAGCCTATCTAGATACTGTGGTGATTGTGTTCACCCCTTAGTATATACTTAGATAAAGACAGGTCTGAAGATTTAACTTTGTACAACAAGGAACATTCTTCATGCTCGCTTTAACAGAGCACTGCAAGGTCAAAAGATTGATTGAAAGAATTGGGCTATATGGACTTGAGCAAAAAATCACATGTTCAACAATAAGGCCACCACAAAACCATCGGGCCACCGATACATTCAAGATAACCATATCGCCAAAGAAAATGGTTCCCTATTTGTCGAAGTGATCAATAGCAGCGACCTTAAGGGACTCCCCAAAGGATTCCCCAAAGGCCTCTTGTGAAATTGCAAAGGATGAAGGTCTTGCCCCATTCAGAAATGCACCGGATGCCGGCAATGAGGTACACATTTTAAAAAGGACTGTTGCTTTCAGTTTACTGGACTGGTACTTGAACTTTCTGTGTCAGAGCAACAGCTTTATTTGGGTCTAACATCAACAACATGAAGGATGTTATGGTCAAGGATGTTTTCTGTGGGATTCTTTGGTGGTGGTGCCGCTTTTTATTACCCAATGAGATGAATGAGGTCTACTACAGGTCTGATGAGGCTTGTACAGGAGATCAACATTTGTAGATATGTGGTTATGATTGTTTTAATCCTATTAGTAAAGCACATGTATCAATATGGAGTTTATCTGGCCAATCTGTGCTTTAAAGTTCTCAATAAAAAATTCATGCAATGTGGCATAGCGAGCTACTCTGTGACCATACTGTGTAAAACAATGCATTCGTAGCTGTGGGTTGTGTAACACTACGCAGTCTCACTCAGGCAGACTACTCTTTATGACTAGTGAGTTGTTTAGACTATTCGAGCCTTAAGATAGCCGGTGTACGTAAAACTTTTGCCTGTTTCCAGCTGCTGTGACATGAGCCTTCAGCCTTGCAGCATGGCTAGCCACACTGTGTCATGACTAACTGGAGATACCTGACCCAAGTAAATAAATAACGAGGGGCGCGTGAAGGGAAACCCAACCTCAGCCCTAGGGTTGCATGTTAGAGAAAATCCAGCTAACTTAGATTCAACAGCTTACTGTGAGTAATATATCAAGAGAAAACTACCTGATAGTAATATGACCAATAATGGGCTAAATGACAGGAAATGTAGAATACCCTAAGCAGATAACATAGAAGGAGAATCCAACCAAGCTGGGTGCATGAGTAGTGACTGCAGCTTACTGAGCAACAATACAGCAAGTTAGCAGATGTTATAAGAGATGAGGATAACAGTGCTAAGACAAAGGCAATTCAAGGTAGTGGACACCTCTGAGTTTCATTGCATTTAACTAGAAACAGCTATCTCCAGTTTTGAAGGACAACTTCAACTTCTTTAGGCTGATCACAGAAGGCCAACTCCACTTCATTACTCTGCCGTTGATTCTTTTAATAGAACAGCAAGATTTATTTTTTTATTTAATATACTTACATTGCTGTTTTTAAATCTAATTTAACATGACTGAGTTTTAAAAACGAAAAACATTTGGTTGGTAACAATTCAACAGCACGATTTTTAGATATCATCCTATATCAGTAATTAATTTATACTGAGAGACAGAACTTTATAAAAACCAAACATTAAGTTTACAGAGCAATAAGGTATGGCCGTCATCACTAGCAAAGGCTGTGGAGAGGGGGCAGGGGGACAGAATCACGGCGGGGCAGGAGACCAGATCTCTTTACATGCTGCCACTTTAATCATGGCTGCAGTTAAAAGTCTCATCCTGAACCCAGCACACACTGAAGGACAGATTATAAAAACTACTGCTATGTGAGCTGTTACCCGTGGGTCGATGGCGATAAACATGGAACCTTCAGCTACTACCCATAATCCTCCACTCGCCTGTGTGTGTGTGTATATATATATATATATATATATATACATAATATATACATATTTATGCTTCAGTATTGAATGAAATGTGTAACAAAAGATATCAAACTTTCCTCAATTAAGTCACAATGAGAAATGTCTAACTTCTACTAAATACACAGCTGGGTGAGCCAAATAAAAACCATAAAAGTGCGACATAGTTATTAGAAGAATAATTTTCCGGTCCTTTTTTTTTTTTAATCAGCTTTCAGATAATTGTTGTACACTTCTCTTCTGTCTGCTTTTCAAATGTCTGATGAGTTCTGATGTGTTGAAATTCTTGCCTGTAGTGCCTCCTCATGGAATGTTCACTGGAACATGTCTTACAATTATGAATTCTATCAAAACACTGCATAAAAACTGTGACATTTCTTTTCACTACACTGCTAATTTGGGCTGAATATATACACACACTACCAGCCATAAGTTTGGACACCTTCTCAGTCAATGGTTTTCTTCATTTTTATTATTTTCTACATTGTAGATTAATATTGAAGACATCAAAGTGATGAAGGAACACATATGGAATTATGTAATAAACAAAAAAAAGTGTTAAACAAACCAGAATATGTTTTATATTTTAGATTCTTCAACGTAGCCACCTTTTGGCAAAGCAGTCAGCAAGTGCTCAGCAGCTGTTGAAAAGCATTCCAGGTGAACAGCTGATGAATCTGACTGAGAGAGTGCTGAGAGTCTGGCTACTTTAAAGAATCTAAAATATAAAACAAATTCTGGTTCTTTCTTTTTGTTTATTCCACACGTGTTCCTTCATCATTTTGATGTCTTCGATATTAATCTACAATGTAGAAAATAATAAAAATAAAGAAAACCAGTGAATGAAAAAGTGTGTCCAAACTTCTGACTGGTAGTGTGTATTTTAAAGTGTTATACAAATAGAACTGGATTGATTTTTTCTTGTGATGGTGCAGAAACACCACAACCGTTTTGGTAATCAGGTGTATTTCAGTGTGGAAATATCTCCAGGTGAAAATGCCATTGTGGGTGAGCCTCGCTGTGAGCAATTGTGTACTGTATAGTGTGCAAAACAACAGATCACAAGTGCAGTGTGAGTCGAGTTTATTCGGGCATAACAGGACAAAGCTAAGACAGCCATTATCAAACCATCACTGCTGCATCGCATGACTCCCCATTACAAAGATCAAAGCGTGACTCAGGTCTGAGCACTAATACCTGACAAAGAGAGATTTACACAGCTTTACAGAATTAAACTAAATTAACTAAATAACTTTTAATACCTTTTGTTAAGCTGCTTTTTAAGCACTGAGAATTGCTCTTTGAAATTTTTGCTCACGTAGCCCTGGAAACCCCTTACGCAAAACTGTGACTATAATACTCTATATCAAGTACATCATACTTGTCTCTACGGCAACACATCAGGACATGTCCAACCACGTATCATGCATTCCTTGGGGAACTGACTGAGACCTACTTTAACACCCATAGCCATAGGCTAGAACATGGAAGTGACAGGAGTGAACAGGAATAGAGGATACGTGCTAATCATGTTTAGACTACGACACAAGGAAGAATAAAATTATAATCAGAAATCCAATATAATCGTTTATTACAGGAGAAAAGGGATGCCTAGACTGTGAGAGAAAAATAATGAAAGTAATGAAATACTGACCTTCTCTGTCCTGAAACGGGTGTGCAGAGAGTGTGTGTGTGTGTGTGTGTGTGTGTATTAAGGACAGATGAGTTTACTGCACAGCGGCAGCAACGAGAGCAGCGACACACCTGCGTCCCATCTGTGTTAATTTGACTAAGGTGTGCACTTACCTGGGTGTGTCCTGCTGTTTGTCACTGAAGTGAAACCACAGACACACCTTTATTACCAAATAATACACAACAGACCAGTCACAGACACATACACACACACAAATGAAAACTTAATGGAACACAAATGCCTAAACACTAACCTCTACACCCGCTAACTGTCACGACTCTGCTCCAAACCCACCCATGAATTAGCACACTGTGGCATTATTTATGCTAACTTTAACATCATTCCATTCCCCTTTCCTTCTCAAGTCCAATTTTACACTCTGTGAGTCTGTGAGTTACAAGGCCTGTTTAAAAAACTGTTCTGTGTTCTGCTCATTCGAATCATCTTAAGGGGCTCAAAACCATTCCTAAGTCCTAGTTCTTTTCTCAGGTGGTAGGAGTCGCACTTGCCCATCAAAAGTGGTTAGCATGGAATGGAATTCGGGCACTGCAGTGTTCATGACAAGTTTAAAAAGTGTATTTGTGTTCTGACGTGGAGAGGGGGTTTATGGGTAAGTGTGGCATCCAGGGTGTGGTGAACTGACAGGCTAACAGTTGTTAATCCATCCAAAAAAAACATTGTTTAGTGAGATATCGTCTTGGCCCGTGTGTGGGTGCAGCAGGCGGTGAGATTCAGAACCTGTGAAATACGTTACTAAAAGAACATCTGGGTTTTTTTTTTTTTTATTTATTATTGAATCTAAAAATCCACCAGGCAACTGTGAATCAAATACGCTACTGACCTGTCCACTCCTGAACAAAACCCAGGATTAAATTCACCTGGACCCAGTGCAAAGTATCAGCTGTTTGTGAAAAAAACAGCTTAAAGAAATGAAGTGGTCATGAGGTTGGATGCTGCAGAAGGACTTCCTTTTAGCTCCCGCGTGATACCCTAGCGATCCCCCTCAGCAGCGCCGTTACCACCGCAACACAGTACACTCATTGTACAGGAGCTGGGCTACACTGCTTCCCTCTCATCTCCACACAGAGCTTCATTATCATCACAGGACCACAACGCTGCTCATCCTGCCTCTTATCTCCAGCGCTCAAACAACAAACAGGAAAACATGAAATTAAATTTCATTCCCGTTTTCTGTTTCTGTGAAGCTTGTCAAATCCCAGTTCTGACCAGTACACGAGAGTACCATCAAAGTTTCAGAGCCGCCCTGTGACGTCATAAGTGTTTATTGTTGCTAATCTCATTAGCGTAGAGGAGTCGAGGAGAATGCTAATCTCTTCACCACTCTAAAGGGATTCATTGTTAGACATGTCTCTTTACAGAACACTTATTTATATATAAACCAGAGCAGTGCTGAATTCTGGATTGTGATTGGTCAGAATATAGCCCTGTTCAGACGGGTAAATCCTTTGATCATTTCCTATTATAGAGGAGATAATCTGTCATTATATTTCTGTCCACCTTTTACATGTCAGTGTTTTAAATTACCTTCTGTTATTCGCCGAACTCGTCGCTTTAGTCCAGAGACACGTGTCCGTGATCGATGCAGATGTCACCATAAGTCTCACAGAGTGCCTACCAGTGACCCTACCTCAGATATTAATCACTTCCAGGCAGCTCCGTGGTCTTGATGCTGGTTTATCCTTTTTAACACTAAATGCAGTCTTCATAAGTGAAACCCCGAGCTCAGACTAAGATTAGACGTTCAGAGCTGTTAATCGTTTAAACAATCAGTCTAACAGGGCACATCTGGGCATCGAGAAACACCTGCCAGGCACATGCTCCAACATTTTTGATCACCCGAAAGATAGCTAAGGTGCAAAAGTACTAATTTGTTTAACACATCAAGAAACGAAATCTGATCCATCTGATCTCATATTCATCTTTTGATCCCAAACCCGACCTTGCTGTTCTAACACATTCAGAGGAGACTTTAACTGGAAGGAGTCTCCAGTGTTAGCGTTTTCTAACAGTCAAAGGTAAAACCGTAACTTAGTTTTTGACATATTCAGGACAAAGAATTGTACACTTTGTGGTTTCTTTGTAAAACGCTAAGTTGCGTTTGTATTTTTGTCTTAACTTAAAGAGAGAGAAATAAGAGAGTCTACCACCCATCCTCACCACTTTCTACAAGGGGGACGATCGAGAGCATCCTGAGCAGCTGTATCACTGTCTGGTATGGAAATTTATCATTCATCAAACACGCTGCATCCGCAAAGCCACCAGCATTGTGGACGACCACACGCACCCCTCACACAAACTCTTCACCCTCCTACCATCTGGTAAGAGGTACTGAAGCATTCAGGCCCTCACTACCAGA
>JAOVYU010000067.1:617038-629219 GCA_025674565.1 Synodontis membranacea
ATAATATTAATAATGATAATAACAACAACAACAACAATAATAATAATAATAATAATAATATTAATAATGATAATAACAACAACAACAACAACAATAATAATAATAATAATAATAATAATAATAATAATTATTAGATTTTTTTTATAATAATAATTAGAATAATCACACTCTAAAACTACAATTAATAATTAACTACAAAGTAATTGAACATTTTGTTCCTTTTAAAAAAAATATATATTTTTTAATCCTATTCAATATTTAGCTAAATTAACTTCTTTAGGACAGCGGCTCCGTTCAAAATTCATCCCTACTGGAAACTAAGTGCACTAGGTAGGCAGTAGAACTCCGCTGCTTCCGAAAGAACGAAGTGTGCGAATGTAGGGAGCACACAGCGGTTTGAGATTCAGCCCTCAGTTTAGTCAGAAATCTGAATACGAACCCGAAGAGTCGGTTATAAATCTCTGACTGACTGAAGTGTGAAATGAGTTCTCTTACCGGTTAGGCTCGGGCACTCATTTTTCTCTTCCGGACAGGACATTTGTGTGTGTGTGTGTGTGTGTGTGTGTGTGTGTGTGTGTGTGTTATAGAGAAAAGTCCGTCCTGTCCCAGCCAGTGATCCTGTGGCAATGAGCTCGCGCGCGCTCTGGGATTCCCGCCTGTGGCGAGGGCTCACGGTCACGTGACCACCCGCGCGCGCGGCGTCCACTGAATTCCCCGTATGATGTTTATCATCTGAGAGGCTTATGAGATGCTGCTGTGAAACCTTATTAATTAATTAAAAAATTCACTGTCCTGAAGACACACACAAATGCAAATGCACTCAGTGAACCCCCTCCTGTGGTCAAATCAGTTATCAGTTATTTATAAGCCATTAATAAGGTAGCTATCTGACAGGCCACCATATGCTAATGTTCACTAACACCAAAAGCTCAGTGTGAACACAGCAACATAACTACACACGGGTTAATATTGTCAGGGGACGGCTTGGTGGTGTCACCTTGGTTTAAACTTTGTTGCCAACGGACGCCTTTTGGTTGGTGTTTGTAGGTTCTTCCTGTGACTGCATGGGTTTCCTCCGGGCACGTTTGGTCTCCTTCCACAGTCCAAAGACGCGCTAGTGGTAAAGATGATGGATCGATGACACTATTAGAGTAGTGTTGGATCAAGTTGCTAAACTGGTGTAGGGTTTTTGTAAGGGTCATTGTGGGGATTTTTATTTTTGGAGCTCCTTTTGCAATCATACCTAGCAATCATCATGCAGATAGCATCAAAACATGTATGTGTGAATATCTGTAGCTAGCATGTTCCAGGAAAACAAATAAAGGTTGCAAATAGTGATATGACAGATAAAGCAACTGAATGTTTAGATGAAACTTACATATGTAAAAGGAGACAGGACACACACACACACACACACACACACACACACGTTAAGAAAAAAACTTGTTGGCAGGCTTGTTCAAAATATTTTGGCTGCCATCAGTGGTGACTACTGTGTGTCTCATGGTGATGGCTCTGTCCCGAACCATACTTTGAGTAGTCCAGGGTGTATAAAATATCATGGTAAATGTCACCTACCGGGGTCCTAAATATTTAAATCTCATAATAAATGTCACCTAGGGTGGCATTATAGAGTGGTTGGGACCGTTTTTATTACACAAATAATGTGTTTGGAAGCAACATCCAGTTTGCATACATGTTCAGATTCACTGGCTGGCCAGGTTCCAAAAAGTGTACAAATATTAACCAACATAATCATGGTACTGAGTCAGCTGAAATTTTGGTGTTAGTGAACACCAGCATACCTTAGACAGCTAGAGAGCTTATAAAGATCTGTGTTACTATTGATCGATTTGACCATTGTCAGTGTTACGGGTTTCAATGAATGTATTTGCTTTTTTTTTTTTTTTTTTTTTCAAGAAAAGTCTTCAGGACAGAAAAGTTTGTTCTTTGCCATTCGTCAGCTGTGTTTATAACTTCAAGTAATATTTGATATGCTTGGGATTTGCTAAACACCATTTCTGGGGCTTGTTCCATGTCTAGGTTCTTAATTATAGGTGATATTATGGTTGATGATATGGTGATGGAGGGATATCTGATGGACGAGTGGAAACAATATGAAGACCTGGTAAGGATGTCCTTATTGGAACCGGAGATTTAAGGATGTTATATCTGATTCCAGGGGAGTTCTTGAGTAGGTGAGACCACAATGAGATGTTCTTGTCTCCAGGCACAGAGTGTTTTGATGCCCTCTTGGCATCCAAGGCATGAACATGTCACCATATGAAGGATGTTGTGGATCAACCATACAGTATGCCTACCACTTTGAAGAGGACATGTTCTCTACAACATCTCTGCACCATATACATGGTCACTTATCAAGTGTTGACTGACTGGTGCCTGCTGCCAGACTGGTCCCTTGTTTTAGGGTTAAAGACACATTCTCTTGCTTCCATATGTTCACCAGCATAATTGAAAATTGTGGCAAAAAATTGGAAATACCATACATTAATCCACACCTCCAGAGCCACGGTACGCTGTTAAGCAGCTGGGTCAGAAGTTTGCATACACAGAAGCTTACATGAACATCACAGCAATATTGGGCTTCCAGTGATTTTTTTTTTTAATTGTTCATTTTCTGGGCGAGAATGATTGTACAACATACATCTTTTACAGGAAAAAAAAGAATTTGGTTTTGATAGCCATCAACAAGCTTCTTGTAGAATTCTGGTTGGATATTTGAGCAATCTTGTACACAATTGGTTCAATTAAATTTGTGTGTTTTCTTGTACGGACCTGACTTTTAAGCACTGTCCTGATATTTTTGATGGAGTTGAATACTTGTCTTAAAGGACTTGTTTTAAACATAATGTTTGTCTGCTTTATCCATTCAACAACCAGCTCTGATGTGTGTTTGGGGTCATTGTCCTGTTGGAACACCCAACTTTGTCCATCTTTCAACTGTCTAGTTGATGGTTTGATCTTCTGCTGAAGAATTCTGAGGTTCTTCATTATTCCATCCACTTTCCACTGGCACCAAAACAGCCCCAGAGCATGATGCTACCATCACCAGGCTTAACCGCCCCTAGTGTTCTTAGAGTTGAATGCCTTACCTTTTTACTCCAAACATACCCCTGAACACCTGACCATAAAACTTTATTCCAGAAGGCTTTTTCTTTATCTATGTGGTCAGCTGCAAACTTTAGTTGAGCTTGAGGGTGTGTATTTTGGAACAGTATGTATAATTTTGACCCTGTGTTGGTTTCAGGAAAAATGTAAATTAAAACTTGTCTTAGCCCCTATCCATAAATCTCTAGTAATGCCGCTGTGAAAAAAATCTAATATACACACTAATTGTAGTGTGGCCTAGCCATAAGGTAACATGCAGCCCAGTACAACTAAATGCAATAAATGGAACTAAAATGTAACAGTTAAAATGTCAAGCTAATATGTTAATCACATTAGCGTGATTTGTGATATAGCCCCTTTTACTGTATCAAAAGGACACCCCTGTCTTAGAATACCATCATAAATGTCACCCAAGGGGCCATGCTATTTATTTACTTACTGCAGTGTGTGGTTTGGGACGAAGCCGAGAAGCGAATGCTCCACAGCTGTGTGACACCTTTTGAAATCTGTCCAGGCTGAATTCTTTAGCTGGATTAAAAATAACTCAAAAGACACAATGGCTGTGGCTGGAGAGGGGAGAGGGTTAGTGGAATTATGTAAAATGAGACGTAGCCCACTTAGAGGTCTCACTTTCAGAGGAAGAGGTCATAACTCAGAGGTGTAAACAAAATGGGGAGGGGGGAATGGTAGCAAGTGAAGTGAGTGATCGTTATTTTTAACGACCATGAAAATGTAAGGCAGGAATGTCCACTGAAGAAGGGTCCAAACTCACTAGGGAGGGAGTGCGTTGGCTGGCTGTGTCCTAATTCTGTTTTCAGGCTCCATCACCCTGCACTTATTAGAGAAAATTCTAAAGGAATTGAGAAACGTAATGTCACGTTTAAACCACGGCCCTTCGTTCAATTCGCTTGCCAAGTTTATATTTTATTCAAAGAAAACTGGACACAATGCTTCAGTGAAGTGCTGTCATTTGCATCTACACTGTGGCTATGTTTCGTTCTCACTCTCGCTCTTGTGTTACTAGCCTGGCAAAAGACAGGCGCCCTAATCAACTTCCACTTACCTGGTTACCTTGGCAACCTGCTTTGAAGTCAGCAGAGTGATTTTAGACATTTAAAGGAAGTGTGGGTGTGTGTTGGTGTGTGATTTGGACAGGCAAAATTGTGATGCGAAACGACAAATGAGATGTTCATTTTATAGCAAGAATTGTGCTTTTGTGTGTGTAATAATGACAGCCTCTGTTCTCTCCACTTCAGAGCTTTCTCTGTCTCTATGTGTCTCGCACACACACAAAACTTTTCTCCACCAAATTTACATTCTCATTAAATTTAGCATCCGCCATCTGTGCAACTCTGAATAATTTCCACCCTGTGATGACTCCTGCTGCTTTCTAATTTTATGTCACGATTCATACGTTCTGCACTAGCCGATTTTCCCTAACCACTCTGAAGTGTGCACAGCTTACATCCCACTTGACCTGGGCAGCAGAAATTATAAATACATGTATAACGTCTGTAATTTGTATGTGGTACAGACTAACGTTGGCTTTCGCACAGTGGCTATGTAGATAGGTGCAGGGAATAGCATAACAGCTACTTGGGTTGGGAGTGAAATATCAGGAAATATACAATATATTTCATGTCACTATATTCCTAAAATTCCATGGTTCCATTACCCTGTTTTCCAGGAAACACAAGTATCAAATCAAGTGTCCTATATTCACAGGGCACTTATTTCCAAGGCCCCTATATTTCAAGGCCACTATTTTCCCATGGCAGTGCATGATCAGGGCCCCATATTCCCAGGTACCTCTGTTTCCAGGACATTGTTAGCAGGGCCCTACAGTATATTCCCATTTCCCTATGTTGTTGGGTTCTATTTTCCCAAGGCCTGTTACACAGGTACATATCCAAGGAATTTTGTCCTCAGGGTCCTACATTTAAAACTTACTGTTGACTCAATGGCCCTATGTTCCTAGCAGTCTACCTTCCCAGGGGACAGTTTTCCAAGGGCCCTATGTTCCTACCTTCCCAGCACACCATTTTCCAGGGCCCTTTGTTCCCAAAATCTTATATTCCCTGGACCATTTTCCAAGGGCCCTATGTTCCTAATGTCCTACATTCCCAGCACACAGTTTTCCAAAGGGCCTTATGTTCCCAAGCATTCTCTTTATTAATCCCAGAGGGAAATTCACACTTCAATGAAACAAAAAAGTATTGGCACCCTTTTGTTTGGGGATAGTGCACTGCCTTTAAAATAAACAGAAGACAGAAGCACCACATGCAGTCTAACGTTAAATGAGATACACCTGATTTTGATTTCAAAATCCTTTTTTTAAATTTGTCCTCCACATAATCTCCTTCTACTTTTGTAGATAGACCTATGTGATGGTATTATCGTAAATTTCATTTAGTATCTCGTTGCTTCTTTAACTTAAAGTAACAAAATGTTAATCTTAAAATTAACAGTCAGTGCTGGATCAAGTGCTATTCTGTGTGCTGCTGAAGAATAAGTGTTGAAACTTTTTGAAAAATGCGATCAGAACAACTACGGATGTTGATGCAGCAATATATCAGCCATGTACTAGACTCCTATTAGATTTACTCAATACTCTTGTCATTCATATATCATTGTATTAGACCTTTTTATTTTCAGATTTTAAATTGTTTCTTGCTTTTGTGTTACATCATATTACATTTGATAATAAAGATTATTAAAAAAAGATGTTTTTCTGGTCTTCTGCACGTAATTAAAGGTGGTGCTCTAGATTACAATGAGAACCACATATCACACAGGTTTATTGTTGGGTGTAAGCTTAACTAGGCTCTGAAGATACATATCTTTCCTCAGGTCACCAATAAAGTGACTTTTGGACTTTGGATATTTTCAGGGTTCTCTCAGGAACGTTCTATTATCCCATCAGCTTGATGGAAATACATTAACTAAGTGTTAAGAATTGCACTATTGAGTTATAGCAATAAGCTAATACTACTCTTAGTCCTGATGTTGATTGTGTTTGCGCTCCCAAACTGACCACGCATGCCTCCAGTCTTTCGATGTTTTCCTTTATAAGCTTCCAAAATGGATGCCATAGATTGTTTTGTTTTTTTTAGCTTTCTGAGAGCTGCTTTCTTTTTAATGACCATCATTAATGATTGTGCTAAATGGAGGGATGGAGAAAATGCTCCAAAAACCAGATGGCAAAATGCTGAAGCGCGATGAGTCATTTTGGGTTTTGTAATTTCCACACTATTTTCTGTCAGGGATGTTAATACACTATAATATCGGTCGTTTTTCTGGGGTCTGATTAAGTCCTTGATTTTCTTCACTGAGGCCTGAAAATAGTGCTGAAAAAGACATGACTGTATCAAGCTTCTACTATGTATTTCAGATATATATTTTTTAAAATTTTTTTCTTTTTTCTTTTCTAGCTCAAGCCGGAGTCGAGGAAACACGAAGCTCCTTCGTTATCATTAAAACAGACATGATGTACATGATGAAGCAGCCATCACTCGGGATAAATAAACAGCAGGGTCAGGGAAACATGTCTTATGTGTATAATGTTAAACTCACTGCACTACTGCAATTGTTGTCCTGCTTCTAAAGTCAGATCAGTGTAAGGTTATTAAATGACTAATGCAGGCAAATGTGAAGCACGCATAAGTATTAAGTTAGACTCTCATCCAATCCTGTATAGTCTGTCTGTCTAATGTAGATATAAGTCTGTCTTAGAGTCTGTCTAACTTTCTATCTATATTCAGCGCATCAGAGAATCTGATCAAATGATGTTCAACTCCGTGTAATGGTGCATCATGTTACAGACAGAAGAACACAGCGCCCTCTGGTGTGTGCAGTGGCTCAGTGCAGGTGCAGCATATGGCATGGATCTGCAGTTTCACACACATTCAGTAAATACAGTGTGGTTGATGCAGGCCTCAGTTTATCGGTTTTTCAGTTTATCAGTTTATTCGGTATGAATAAGAGCATGTATAGGATATACCCCCCCATTATCTCCCCGATTTGGTTGGTCGATATGATTTTCCAGAGCTGATACAGATACTGATTGTATTACTGAGTAATCGATGACACCAATAACCAAAAATGCTTTTGTCAGACAAATGCTGAAAATCATAAGAATATAATAAGAGCAATAGCCAAGAGACGGCAGCAGTTCACTTGCCAATTGCCAGATACAGTAAAAAAAAATAATGTATTTTTCTAGGTTGGGTTCTGTGGGGAGTAGAATGCATATGACCTGCAGAGCTGTCAGTGTCTAATAATTGCCTATATCCACTAAATGTGTTTTCTGCGCTGGCAGCGTCCGATTTCTACACATATCCTATGATAGCTTTTGCAATCTGTCAGTTGAAAACGTTTCAACGTTTGGAACTCGTCAATGTCACTTCTCTGTCACCAACCTATCAAAATCAAGAAGGGGTGGGACTTACGATAGCAACAATGGCAAGGAGATACTGATCCCGGCTGTTACTGACAACCCAGTTATTAATGATCTAACACTGAAGGGTTTCCATGATCAGTATTTGAAATCAGCGTGATTTCTTTAACCTCTCGAAAGTAAATAGCGATTTGATGCTCATAACAAAGGAATTTGGAAGACATGAGAAATGCGTTCTGGCAGCGCTTTGAAAAACACATCTGGTGGAGACAGGAACTAACTAACTATTTTATTAGAGCAGGTAAAGAAGAAGATTCTCTTCCTGCTGCAAAGAGATGTTTTGCATTCAACATCAAGAAGCACCGCCATAGATATACATCAATGGACTTTTTTTTAATTTCATTGTAATATGTGGCCATGAAAAGATGCAGCATAACGTAAAAGGCGGTAAAAGCTAAACTTTCTTTTCTCTGTTTGTTTTCATTGAAAGAACAATCCTTTTTTTTTGAAAACCAAAATATGGTCACCCTAGTTTATGAATACTGTTGTGCAAATCTCTGATGAAACTCCTTTATCTTCTCGAGAACAGTTTTCAGTTTCTGAGTCGGAGGAAGAATCGTCATCCTGAACAGGAGGAAAGTATTCACATCAACGCTGAGGCACTTATTCAGTCATACAAACTGACACAACGGTCATAAAAAACATACAATTATGACGTACCACATAATCCAAATGGCTAAATAAACACCAGCCTAACCTAAATCTTCTGCTAAGACATAGTTAAAAGGATGCGAATCTGAGTTCAATGCTAATCTAATCTAATTATTTAGCTAGCTAATAGTGCTAAGTGGATGCTAAATTAAGCTGTAAATTTGGCCACATTTCCTGATAAATCCCAAAGTAATATAAATGTTAAGTTAGCAAACACATTTAATTATATAACTGGACTGTCAGCCAAAACAACAAAGCTACAGTATATCAGCTAATTAGTCAGCTAGAAGACTAAATGCTAAACAAATTCAAACCCTTAGCTATTTAGCAAACAGAAATACGGACTAAACAAGGCGCAAATTAGCCATTTTAACTACTTCTCGTTGACGTACAGACCTGAAATGGTACGTTCCGTCTTTCTGACCGAATCCACTTCCTGGAACGAGGCAGATGCCCATCTCATCGAGCAGTCTCATGCAGTAGAACATGTCCGGAGCGTGACCGCTCTCCTGCACACGGCAACAAAAAAGCGACAGCTTCGCCTCAGAATTTATTGCTAATCATGAACACGGCAGATTAACCTCCATATAGGGAAAATACCTGAGCTGCAGAGATGGCTTTAGGCGGGATATGGATTCTGGGGAAGGTGTACATGGCCCCCTGTACTGGATTACACTCGATCCCTGGCACCTGATTAAGAATCTGCTGTGTCATGCTAGCTTTCTTAGCTAATTCAGACAGAACGTGTGAGCGCTCCTACATACAGGACCAGACACAATGCAGATTTAAAGCTCCTCATTTATGTTACAAATCACAATGTCACTATAACGTTCATGTCATTTACTCTTTTACGGTTCAGGTACCTTAATGAAGGTGTCGTATGAGGGTTCGTGTGGTTCAGGAGGATTCACCACCAGGTCCAGTAAAGCTTGTCCAGTTATAGGAGGACACAGACGCACTGACACCAGCTTCGTCAGCTGACCTTTGACCTCAGGGTCCAAATTCACCAGCTCCATGTAGCCACCCCGAAACCCACACCTTATAGAAGACGCATCAATCATCTAATAAGTGTTTTAGATCTAATTATCACAGTGTTATTGTTACGGGAATCTGACACAAAACTGATCAGATTTTTACTTTTATCAGCAAGATACAAAGCAAAAATATTAATACGCGCTGCTTTTAATCACTCAAAATTTTAGCTTGACTTCATTAGATTAGCTAGGCAGCCACTCAAACACACATAACTTGCTAAATTTACTAACACGCTAGCTAACGTTAATTATTTTAGTGGCTAGTTAGAAGCCAAGTGTGTTAGCAAGTTAGCTAGCATTAGATCCGGCTAGTCTGTTAACAAGCTAGATGATAATTGTACTGTGTATTTAAACCACTATTTTTGCTTGCTAGCAAGCTAGCAGGCAGGAGATATTTTGCTAGCAAACTAGCTACTATTCGATTTTTATCATTAAAACTGGCAGCAAAGCTAACTGATTTGTACATGAGTTTAAATCAATATCTTATTTTGCTAGCAAGATTGCTAACTAAACTGTGTTAGTGATGTCATTTCTTATTAAATGTATGTACTTAAACTCTGCGTTAGCGGCGTCGGTCACTCAGAACACAACGTTACACTAATTTATGCACACTTACTCTCCCATGTAGCCCTTGGATGTGGAATGAAACGAGGCCAGCTCGACTCGGTTTGAGTACTCTGGACCCATCTCAAACAGTACTTTCTTAAACGAGTGAAACTCACAGCCATCTGCGTACACGTTGTCCTGATAGACCTGCGGGGTCAAAAATCAGACTCATCAGGGACATTCAGGAAAATCACTTGAAACAAAGACCAAGGAGGAGAAAGAAAGGAAAGAAAAGAAGAGTACTACAATTTTTCCTTTCGTTTTTCGAACTCGCCTCGTCTGCCGTTAGAAAGAGATTTTCCTCAGCGGCAAATCGGATCACGTCCTCAATGCACTGTCGGCTCTGCACCTGACCTGCCGATGAAAAACAGATTGGTTTAACATTTATCGAAGGGATCTCCAGTGTCAGAAAGGTTACAAATCCAGTAAAGCTGTAACTTTTCCAAACAAGTTAAAACTGACAGAGGCTACAGATGTATACTATATTGTGTGATGTGTTTTTTTTTACCTGTTGGGTTTCCGGGGTTGATGATACACAGGACTCGAGGTGTGCAGTGTTTCCTCGCCTCCTCCAGCGCACGCCGCAGCTCTCGGATGTCCAAACTCCAGCAATTTTCCTCGTCCAGGTAGTAATTAATCTGCACCGCGGCGAGCTCGGCGAGAGCGGCGGAGTACAGAGGGTACTGAGGGACGGAGATCATCACTCCGGTCCGAGAAGATCCTTCGCCTGAGACCAGCAGTTTAAGCATCGTCTGGGAACGAGAGAGAAGCACGAGCGCTGATAAACTGCCTAAACTGCTTAGGCTAGCTAGAGCACCTAGAGTAGCTAGAGTAAGCAACAGGTTACATGATGCCGAACTGGAGAATATGTTTACTTGTTAGCAATGAGCCTTGTAAAATTTGTCAGCAAAAAGGTTCTCCTTAAGGGTTCTTGGGAGGAATATTGGTTCTAGCTTTCCAACCCCATGTTCACACTGGCTAGTCGAGCACTCATTCTCATTACGAAGAAAAATACAGCTTGGAATTACATAGCAGAGATCATTGGTGCTAGTATGGTTAGCTCACTTTGCTAATCTGAGGATGAAATTAATATGAAATGTTGACATTTCAGTGTTAACAAAGGGGAAGGGAGTTGTACTAGAAATGTTTTTTGGAAGGGTTCCTCCAGAGGGACAAGCTGTAGTACCGCTGGAGTTGGAGTTTTTGTGTGTGTGTGTGTGTGTGTGTGTGTGTGTGTGTGTGTACCACAATGCCATCACTGGCTCCAGTAGTGAGGTAGATGTTGTCTGGATTGCTTTTGATCCCGCCATCTCTCTTCTCAATGTATCGCGCCACATTCTGTCGAACGAGCTCAATCCCCTGACTGCTGCTGTAAGAGCCTGAAGGCCAGAGACGTTACACAAGCAGATGAACATATTTTTAGACACATTTTCCCCCACAGGAACACAAACAACTTCTTTAGTTTCTTTATAAAATTAAGATAAACAATTATATTTACTTATTTTATGATTACGATTTTTTAAAAAATCTGATTTCCTCCAATCAACTTATGTACAGACCCCTAATAGCTAGTTTACTTGCTAGCATGCTATACAACAGGAGCTAGTTTACAGACAAGCAGAAATAAACAAACAGAATTTCATCAGAGGTCACAAATGAAGTGGAAATAAGTTTTTTTTGTTCCTAGCATGCTAATTAACTCGCTAAGAGACTGCTATATGAGTCCATTTTGAAATACTCAGCTTCTGTTTACACCATTTAAAAAAAAAAAAAACAGAATGTTTGTTTTAATTCCTTTAAAAAAAAAAAAGATGTAAAAACAGGAATGTCGCAGTGCAAGGTTTTACCCAGACTCCCTCCACTGCAGGCCTGAAGCATCCGTCGTGCTCGACTTTTCACATCTTCTGGAAATCTGTCATCATCCAAAAGATCGGGATAGCAGCAGATGGCCAGCACCTGAAACACACACAATAAACTTTATTTATCTTCCAGAGAAAAGATGGCTGTTTAGAATCTTGGCAAAATTAGCATCACTACAACAGCTAATAATTCATGAGCTCTGCTGTTTGATACGAACCTGTCTGAAAAAGGTGATGGATTTCTGGCCCATCGCATGGCAGTCTCCAATATTTGCCCTTATCACTTCAGTGAAGGGTTTCTTTACTCCCTATGAGGAGAGAATCAATAGAAATAACACAAACCTTATTCACCATATAGGCCACACAAACACCTTCATCGGTCCACTGTGGGCGTGTCCCAAACCACACACCCTATTCACTGTATAGGCCACATGAACACCTTCATC
>JAOVYU010000067.1:838801-857041 GCA_025674565.1 Synodontis membranacea
TGTTTGTCCTCCCGTGTTCATACATAGCTCGCTCTGACTTTATTAATCCTCATAATCTGTAGGTACGTCTGTGATTCGGGTGACAGCAACGGACGCTGACGATCCATCGTACGGCAACAGCGCTCGAGTGGTGTATAGTATTGTGAAAGGACAGCCATATTTCTCTGTGGACCGACACACAGGCAAGACGGACACTTAAATATTAAACTTTTATGCTGTTCAAAAAAAAAACCCCAAAAAACCCAGGACATTAGCTAACATTCTGATTAATCTAAATATATAGCTAACTAAGTCGCTAAGTGCAACAGGGTAGCTAATAAACCCATAAATATTTGTGTGGGTGGATCATTATATATACTGTAATGTCATTTAAAGCCTAAATGAATTTCAAAAAATTAAAATATATATATATATCTACTGTATTATAAAATATCGATCACTTATGTAGCTTAGCTAACTCAGTACATAGCGAGCGCAAAAAGAAATTTTTCATTTGTCTCACGGAGTTTGATATTTTGCATATTTTTTTCTGTAACATAGTTTTACATTTACTGATTTGGGTTAAAAAAAAACATAAAAAGGGAAAATTTAAAAACACAGTAAAAGGTTTCATTTTAGTCATCCATTTTCCTGAAAGCAGAAAAAATGTCACGTGATGTAAACGCGGTCTTTGATTGGTCACATGTCCACTAGAGGGCGGTGTTGCTTTGTTTTTCCTCAGGTAAAGAAAATGGCTTCCTAGTTGTGTTAGCAGTTTGCAGTGTAAATGCTCAAATAAATACAGACCTCTACTGAAAATGTGCATCATATAAAATATTTAATACTCATTGAATTTAAACATATCATAAGCTAGAATTTTTGACTTTTTTTGTGCTTAGTTTGAGGGTTCCAGCATCAGGCACTTTATGCTACCACTATTAGCAGCACCTTCTGTGAAAATTCAGTTTTTAAATCTAATGTAGAGGTGTGATATTGATCAATATGACAGCATGGTGTAATAACCTGATATACTTATATTAACTATATATTGTATTGTATTATGTATAATGATATAATGGAATGAAGAGATCTGAGATAATGATGTCAGTGACGATGGAAATCATGTCTTCGCATGTCTGTGTCTGTAGGTGAGGTACGCGTGTCACTGCCTGATATGGATCGAGAGGTCAAGGGTCAATACGAGCTCGTCATTCAGGCGAAAGACATGGCGGGTCAGCTGGGAGGTTTGGCAGGAACAACGACGGTCAACGTAACGCTGAGCGACGTCAACGACAATCCTCCGCATTTCACTCAGAGTGAGAACTTCAGCGCTAATAGCACTAATAATCAGAGGGACTATGGCCACCCTGAAGCTGATTTTTTTCCTATAACAGCACAAGCCTAAAGTGTTTTTATTCAATTTGCCAACATTTTCTTATCATACATTCCTGTTCTCACTTATGATGTAGAAGCTATAAACAGTCCTTCCCTCAGCAGCATCTCTTTGAAGTACTGTTACAAAGTGCTGACACTGGAGACTCCTTCCATAAAATCACATAAATAACCTCCTTCCAGAAAATTTTGAGGAAATTTTCTCATCTGTTAGTTTACAGCATTAGCCATACCAGCGCATTAACATAAACTTGCACTACTGTCAGTGCTGATGTTACAGAAAATTAATCAACACCTTCCGACCAATCAAAATCCAGAATTCAAGAGCGTTCTGAAACATGTATAATTACATACTGTAGGTTTAGGCATTTTGTATTTCTTTTCATTGCTGATATTTAATATCGTTTCACTGTTCCAAAAAGAGGTTAGCCATTAGAAATTAGCATAGCACTAGAGTTGGCTACACAACTGATTTAAAAATAAAACTGGCCTCGGGATAGTGATTACAAACTCAGGGCAGTTTTTTTTTTACATAATCCTAAAAGCCATACTGTATAATGAAGTATCGTTGTCTTATGATCAGCCCACTAGGGGGCACTGTTGATTTTATCGCGTTCACTAATCTATGGCCTTCTTCAAACTAAATTCTCTTAGAGCTGTATCAGATGAGCATCCCAGAATCCGCTCCCATCGGTTCTGTAGTGGGTCACGTAGAGGCTCAAGATAACGATGTAGGAATCAATGCAGAAATGCGCTACAGAGTGATCAATGGGGATGGACAAGATGTGTTCGACATCAGTGCGGACTCCACCAACACGTATGGGGTCATCACTGTCAGACAGGTATTCAGCAGGAACCATCTAAGATCTGTTCTAATTGCTAACCTTAATTCCACTCTCCTTAGATCTCAATGCGTTTTTCTGTTTCAGCGTCTGGATTTCGAGACGACGCGTAGCTACACTCTGAAGGTGGAAGCCACTAATACACACACTGACAAGCGTTTCTCTGCTAACGGGCCATTTAGTGACTTCACCACAGTGCAGGTGAGCGTAGAGGACGTGGACGAGCCACCGCAGTTCAGCTCCACATTTTACTACGCAGAGGTTCCTGAAGACGCTGATATCGGCACCGCACTGATCGACATCGCGGCGCGAGACCCTGATGCCGCTAACAGTTCCATACGGTGAGAGAAGCTACAGCAGTCAGCATTCTTATTAAAAACTTTAAAAATAATGTCAGTGTACAGATTCTTTATCACATGTCAAAAAAAAAACAAAGGAAAATATTATACTAGGCTGATTTATCCTGATATGCTAATGAGCTATGTGCATTAGCATGTGAGGAATCACTCTCATAGTGTAGATTCTGTCTTGGTGATGAGTTTACACTAAATATTGAGATCACTGACTATAGTATTGTCCATCTGAGTCTATGTCTCTCTGTCTTTCTTCGTATTTGTGTGTGAGCAGGTACATGATTGATCGTGTCAGTGATCCAGATCAGTACTTCTCAGTGGGTGTGTCCAGTGGTTCTCTGGAAACTGTCCTTTCTCTGGACAGAGAGGAAAGCAGCTGGCATAACCTCACTGTGATAGCCATGGAGACAAGTGAGCGCACACTCACAGATCGATGGAATTTGTGATTCTGACTCATGTTTCACTCATTTTGACACATGAATCACTCATTTTGACACATGGATTATTCATTTTGACACATGAATCACTCATTTTGACACATGAATCACTCATTTTGACTCATGAATCACTCATTTTGACACATTAAGTGCATATGCTATATAAAAGAAGGTCATAAAAAAGGGAATTAGTAATGTGAAGTGTGTGTGTGTGTTGTGTTAGATAACCCACTGAAGACAGCAAGTGTGCTTGTGGCGATAAGAGTTCTAGACGTCAACGATAATCCACCATCAATAACGCATCATTATGACACTTTCCTGTGTGACAACGCAAGAGCAGGACAGGTATGTTTTTCCATTTAAATACATGCATGTGTGTGTTTTGAATTTCCGTAACTGAGGTGTGTGTGTGTGTGTGTGTGTGTGTGTCCCAGCTGGTCCAATCAGTAAAAGCTGTAGATGCAGACGAGCCAATAGGAGGACAGCGTTTCCATTACACACTTACTTTTGAAGCACAGAATAATCCCAACTTCAGTCTTATAGATAACCATGGTAACTGTCTCACTCTCTCTTGGTTTCACACTCTGCCTGTCTTTCTCACTGTCTCTCTATCAGCCTTATCGTTTGTATCACTCTTTGCCTGTCTGTCTCTCTGCCTCATTTTGCCAGATAACTCGGCAAGGGTGCTGACGCGGCGGAGTGACTGGGTGACTCCAAGTGTGTACCATCTTCCCATCATCGTGTCTGATGGAGGAGAGCCAATCCAGTCCAGCACACACACCCTGACAATCCGAGTGTGTGAGTGTGGCGCAGATGGGGACATCTCATCCTGCCGTAACGCCGAACCTCACACACTCCAAACTAACCTGAGCACAGCAGCGCTAATCACCATGCTCACCTGTGGCTCCATCGTACTTGGTATTTATTGGAAAATGTTTTAATACACGGGGTTTGTGTTGTAGAGTTTGAGGTGTGCGGGATAGACCTAGGGGTTTAGGGTGTAGGGTTTAGGCCGTAGGCTTCAGGGTGTAGGGAGTAAAGTACTTTATGGTAGTAATTACGGTGTTTCCTCTCTGCAGTGACGTTAGTGCTCATGCTGTTCCTAAGCAGCAGCACTAAAAAACCTTTCCCCAGCGAGGAGGAAGAAAACGTGCGAGAAAACATAGTCCATTATGATGATGAAGGCGGCGGGGAGGAAGACACGGTGGCATTCGACATCACTAAGCTCTGGAAGATGCACACTGAGCCACTAAGCTACGCTGATCTAGTGCTTAATGGCAGTAAGCAACGACATCATGACGTTAAGGCTGTAAAACCAACCAGTGTTAAGCTACGACAAGAAAAGCAGCCTGAGATCCACAGCCTGTCCTGCTACGTGTCTCAAACAGACACCAAGTACAGTACTCCTGCTAGTAACATGTACGGCTACGTGCTGGCCAAGCTCTCGGAGGTGGATCTGGATGCAGGAGCACCACCTTATGATTCGCTGCAGACGTACGACTACGAAGGCGAAGGGTCCGTCGCCGAGTCGCTCAGCTCACTGCAGTCTAGCGACGATATCGAGTTCGATTATGATTACTTAGATGAGTGGGGGCCGAGATTTCACACACTCGCAGAACTGTACGGCACAAGCGAGAAACATGCTGTTGATGTGGAGATTAAATGATGATTCAATTGGAAAATATACCTTAAATCACAGACTTTAGAAAATGATTCACTTCATCCAAAAAAAAAAAAAAAAAAAAAAACACAATCCTGACTCAACTGGAGATGATTCATTTCAAAACTCGATACAATTTGATTCAATTCATCCAATTCCAAGTCAGTTTTAAAACAAGTGAGATTGAAATCAGGAGAAAAAGAATTTTTTATTTTTAAACGTTAGATTGAAAAGTTTAATTGGTAGCCTTGATGAAAAAAGGTTTCAAATTTGAGTATGAATATTCTGTTATTTATTTCTAAATTATCTTTGTAAATGTGCTCACCCAAACTGTGAGACTGAATTTAGGTGTTACACAGTGTGTATCTACACTTTATATAGTGAGTGGTTGATATTCAATGTTCTATAGGTTTTTAGTGTTTAGCCTAAGGTTAGGATCACTGAAAAGGATTCAGCATGCTCTGTTTATATATATATATATTTTATTGTACATAAATTTTTGTATGCTTAGTAAACAAGTCTTTTCATACCTGGACTTCAGTGGTTTCCTTACCACAAACACTCAGGAGCAGATTTTTAAACTAAAACTTACTCAGCTCTTAGCACAATCATATCGCGTCGTTGGATTTTTGCATACTTGAGCTCAGCTTGAACAAGTTCAAGCAAGTCAAATATTATGCAAAGTATTTTAAACCTTTTACAGTAGGGGCAAGATAAAGAGAACAGGCGAAACAGAACATCTGTCCATCCCTACATCTTGAGCTTTTTTCCAGGCCCAGACCCACCACTAGGAATTGATAATTAACAGAAGATTATTCTGCTATAATCTTCCAAATCCCCAGTAACAGATGATCCAATTAAAGACAAGTGGTTCAGATTCTTGAATGATGTACGTGCCCTGATTTGCTAGTTCTAGAGATTTTAATGCCTTCTTGGCCACAACAGACATCCTACTTGGGCTCATCACATCCTCCAAATCAAGGGATTGCACAAGCAGGCAGCCTGAATCATGGACAACTAGCCAATAAATTTCTCCATTTCACAGAGTCCTCTTATAGCTAGGAATAATTCTGACCGCAAACATTGAGGACCCACTCGGGAACAAACCAAGAACCCAATCGAAACCTAAAGAGTTAACTTCTGGAAGACCAAGGACGGGTGTAAAGCAAAGATGGACCAATTTCAAGTTTTGTACAGTGATTAATTGCACAACACCAAACTAGCATCTTTTATTCAGTCCATTTTAGACTAGCAACACCACTGAAAGTTCACAACTTGATTACTTAAACCCCTACACAAAAAGGGCTTAAAATGTTACGAGTGGAAAGTAACACAAGAACAAAAAGCAAAGAATAAAGAAACGTCAAAAGTGCTTTATTCAATCACTGTATAAAATGGTGAGTAGTGTTTTTTTTTTTAAGGAAATGTGAAAATTACTAGTGACATTTAAAACGTGATCTTAAAACGTGCTTGTCCATTTGGTCACTGTGCAAATAGTGTCATCAGCATCTTGTGTCTCTTCGGTGAACTTCTGGAAAGGAAACAAAACAGAATGCATTAAAAAATGAATTAGTAAAACGCTTAGACAAGAGCAATTTGTAAAAGAAACCCATGAACACATTTATAGCAGGACAAAAATGCAGCTCATTACCAAGAAACCACAAAGCCTGCAGTCCCGATTCAGCAAGCTTATGAGATCCAGGATGATCTCTACCAGGTTCGCATACGATCTTCACTTACCTAGTGATTGTGTACATTGTTTTTGTTTATTGCGAGTCCTCGTCTTTCCCCCACTTTTGGTACTCTCACTATCCGACACTTGCATACTTCCTCTCCTTGACTTCTCTAAATTAAAGAACAAGGAATGAGATTAGCAAAGCCAAAAAAAAGCCCCTACAAGAGGCATGGAGATTAATTTGAAACCTTCCTACCACCAGTGAATCTCTGCTCAGAATCCTTCCATCTCTCCATCAGCAAAAGAGCCAGGTTTTCCTCATTCCGTTCCCAAGTGAGGTCGTTATGCTGACTACGTCCATTGTTCCATTCCGAAGTGGAATGCGAAGCCTTCATATCCTCACACAAGCAATTCTGCTCCCTCAGCTTGGGCTGGTGGGACATGGGGCATTTCTCCAAATGTTTTCCCGAATGGGGACTTTGAATATTGTACAACTTTTTTGAGCACTTTTTTGAAGGATATACATAGTTCTCGGAGACCTCACTCGTTTCATTTTTCATGTTTGATCCAGGGTTGGCTGCAACACCAGCCACTTTGCACTTGGCCTTCTTCTCAGGATCACACATACAAGTGGCACACAATGGAACCTTGACCTCATCTCCCCTTAAATGAGCACAAGATACCTTGTACCGTTTTGTGCAGCCAGCCTTGCTGCAGATGTCTGCACCTCGTTTCACCGAGCAAATTTTACACATGCGTACTTTGTGTTTGTGAGGCGAATCTGGGAACAAATGAGCTGCACAATGCTCCTGATCAGAAAGACTAACTCCAGATATAATGCTCCGGCTAGTCACCTCCTCTTTCAATTTCTTAGGAGCAGCATTGGAACTTTGGTGTCCAGACTGGACTTTGGTGTTCTGATGGGTTTCAGGTTGCTCCATTGTGGAGTCATCAGGGTCACCGACCTTCTGAACATTAGAGGATAGTTTATTGCAATACACATTACCAAAGTCTGCTAGTCTGCTGACTGGAGGAAGGTATGGCGGAAGGGATTCAAGTGAAGTCATAGAGTCTTGGCCATCAAGTTCAATCACTGTTCCAGCTTCCAGCAAAGATGGTGTTGCATCTGCTGGTGATTGATTTGATCGTAGAGGACACTCAGCAGGAACCTCCATTACTGGGTCAAGAGAAGGTTTCCCATGGGTCATGAGGCCATTTTGAATCATCCAATCAGAAGTAGGCACATAAGGCATCAAAGACTCTACAGACCAGACAGAGGCCTCCATCTGCCGTAACTCATCCAAGCAGTGTAGGTCCGTGGGCAATCGCAGGATTTTGAAGTGAATGTTCTTGGGGTTCCCACAGATATCCTGAGCACTTTTTACCAAACTGGGATCCCCTTGAACAACCAATGTACTGTTGACTGGTTCAACAGGTGCAACAATTGATCCTTCTAATGTGCTCACTGAACCATTTGAGGGACAAGAAACCATTACAATATCAGGGCAAGGGTCCTCCAAATGGCTGAAGTCTTCATCTTTCCTTTCCTCCTCCTGAAATGGCACAGGTTGGAAACACCTCAGGACCATATCTTCTGCAGAGCCCATGTTACACTGCAAGAGCTCGCCATCAGCGTTGCTGGCTAGCTCAGTGGTCTCCTTGGAATGCATGATCTTCACTGCAGAAGGGGATCCACTACACTCAATCCGCACTTCCTCCGCTTGGAAAAGAATACCACCACTTTGAACAGTAGCCACTCTGGCCATTTCTCCAGCCATCTGGTTGGACAACATTGTGTGGCCCTTTTCAGGACAAGTGGATTTGTCTTCTTTTGATCTAGGTGATGAGAAAACACTACTCGAGTGAGTACTTCCTGATGCAGAGCTGCTCTGGGTGTTTGTCACAACAGTGCAGCCCTGTTGTGGAGGGGTGGTACAAACAGGCTCAGTCTGAACTTCTGAACTGACCATGACCCGACCAGATGGCGTTGTGCGCTGGTAGCGGACACGACGAGACTGGTACGTCATCGCAGGTGCCGACTGGGGGGCCATCATGTGTCTGTAGTCGACCGTGTGAAGCTGGGTGTGGGGAAGGATGTAACCAGGAGCATCTACATATGAAGCAGGAAGGAAGGGTGGCATCAACATGCCATAACCTTGAACAAAGAAAACATGGATTAAGATTCACGTCAAAGAATTAGCCATCTTCAAGCTACATTTGGCCATATTGACAGGGTGTGTGTGATTGTGTGATTTTTCCTACCCCAAACTCCTTTTGTTCAATGGTTCAGTTTTATTGAATGATAAATTCCCCCATAACTCCCATGATTAAAAAAAAGCAAAAAAAAAAAAAAAAAAAAACAGATACTAATGACATTCATTTGTCTAAATCATTCACTGAATATAACAAACTACATGTACTCTCGTCACAGCACTTGACTGCATAACTGTGCAAGTTAAAAAAACAAAAAAAAAACAACAACAATTAATCAGTACCTTTACTAGGTTATATTTAGTTTATTTATATTTTATAGACAGCATCCTGACAAAATAATAAACCTCAGATTTAGAATATATCTGTCCAAAATGATCAAGAATCCTCAGTTTTAGATGTCTTAAAGGAAAACATTTAAACATCCAACCTGCAGAAACATGTATGCACAAGACATTAGCTAGCTTAATGAACTAGACTAGGTGGCCCAATTTTTTTATAGTACAAAAGCTCTGTAAGAAACATGCGAAAGAAAAAAATCTCAAAAGCATTGAGACCAGATGACCTACCCAGCCCTGGAAATCCTCCGTAGGGAACATAAGGCATTGGCATAGGCCACTGGCACGGCAAGTAAGGCTGTGGAGGTTGAACATAGAAAAGGGGCCAGTTGCCTTGGTGTTGACGGTCCAGGTGGTTTGGATTGGGTCCTCTGCAGGGATTAGGACCAGCATGTCGAGACCCCTGACCTGGTGCCACCCCAGACGGGATACTCGGAGCGTGAGGTTCAACCCCAGGAAGATTCTGGGAAGCTGCAACAACCATGTCTTCAGCTTTTGAACAAGATGCAAAAGGGAAAACTGAGGAGAATAGAAACAAACTGTTAGTTGTTGACATCAGTTAGCAAAGCTGCTAGAACAAACAGCGGAACGAGGTGTAGAAACAAAATAAATATAAAGCCTGTAATCACACCCACACAAATACTTTGCGTCTTGAACAAAGAAAAACACCCAAAATGGCTTCTTCTCCTGACGTTTAAATAAATGAGGTTGGGCCAATGATTGGCTCCAGGAAAGCCCTGTGATTGGTTGAGCTCAGAATTGAATGACATCCAATCAAGAATGCCTCAGTTTTCGTTGTAGTACCTCAACAGGTGCTTATTATTAAGAGCTTTACCTTTTGATACATGGTTCTTAATTTTTTCTATAATTTTAACTTGTGCCACTGATGTAGTGTACTATCTTAAAATAAGAGTTTAAACCACCATTATTTCTGAAATCGTAGAATAAAGTGTAGGTAAATCTGAGATTCTGATTTTTTTATTATTATTATTTTTTATTAAACCTAATCATGTATTATAGTTTATCGGAGTGAAATATCATTTTGTCTACACAAGTAAGTAGCACATAAATAATTTGCAGGCAATATTATCTTGTTATAGTAGATCGGAAATAATCTCAGGTGGTTAATATCACCTGGATACCGCAGATTTGTCCCTAAGAGCTTCTGCTATAATCATAAAGGCTGTCTTGTGCTCATCCCAGGACTCTTATTTACAATCTGCCCATTCTGGCAGATTGTAAATAAGACAATCTTTGTCTGTAATGTTTTATAATCATCCAGTGTCACTGAGATGAGGACATGTTCCTTTCTTCCTCACATCTTCTTAGGGAGTCCCCCCCCCACCCCAGATTTGTATTTATATTGCAAAATTATAGTAATTTTGTGTCATACAGATAAAGATATTCCTACCCAGTCGAGAGACTCTCTGAAATAAAGGTCCCACACTTCGTTTATTTTTCTTAAGAGGGTATCTTTATACCTATATAGATAATTAGATAAAATGAGATCTTATGGACTGCTTTAAATACCACCTTGCCAGGTAACAGATACTAAAAGGCCCTCTTGATAGAAACCAGCCTGGTAGTGCCTAAGGAATCTGTTTTTATTAGCATTTTTAGTTCTCTTTTAATTCTCTTTAAGTATAAAATACTGAGTTTGTTTAAGCTATGAACGAGGAATGCAAAATAACAACGAGAAGCATCAGAGTCACCCTTATAAACACTTTATTGGAATATAAACAGAGAATCCAGACACATTATCATTATTATTATTATTATTATTATTAGTCGTGATGCTCAGTTTGACGCATTTCACCTTCAGGGAAATGGCGAAATAATGCCGCTGAGAAAAAAGAGGGTTTAATATGAACACAGGTGCAGAAGGTGCATAGAGTTAATGCGGTGAACTGTAACCATGGCGACGGTGCAACCCAAAACTCACTTTCTTCAAATCCAAACACAAAAATAACACGTGTGTTTACTGTCTCTCTCTCTCTCTCTCTCTGGAAGATGCCGTGACCTTTTAGTGACATTTAGCATCGTGCTCCTCCTCTTTTAGCAGTTCCTGTAAAAGAAGAGGATATGCATTAACTTTAGGATTAGAAGATTATGGGATTAGTGCACGTTCAGTTCAAGAATATGAGAGAGCGAGAGAGAGAGAGAGCGAGAGAGATTACTGACAGGCACAGAAAGAAAGAAAGAAAGAAAGAAAGAACTGACGAAGAAGGAAATACAAAAAATAATTATAATAATTAAATAAAGAAATGAAGAAAAGGCTAAAATTAAATAAAAACTAAACTAAGTAAAGAACTTCTAAGTCAAGTACCATAAATAAATAAATACATAAATAAATACATAAATAAAGGAAAAGCTTATAAAACCCAAATTTCACTAAAGTTCTCCACAGAAGCACATAAGAATAGAGTGCCTGGAAGAAGAAAAGAAAAAGAAGGATCAGTCCTAAAAATAAAAAAAAAGAAAGAAAAGACCTGAGGGACTAAACAAGGGACTAAAGATAAAAAGCAGGAACGTCTACAAATCTTTTTTGAACTGTAGCTCATGCAGTATTTTTTACAAAAATCACACCTGCCTTTGGTCCTGTGGTACTGAAGCACTTCCTGCTCTTCCTCTTCATCCTCATCATTCTCATCATCATCCTCACGATTTCTGGAGCCCTGACACACCGGTGGTTTAAAGCGAGCTTTTCTCTGCCCCAGTCTTTCTGTATTAAAACATACACCCACAGTAAAGTTTCCCCCCCCCGTAACCTATCAAGCATACTCATCACATGACCTCGGTCACATGACCAACATCACAAGACTATTATTAACTCAGAAAAAAATATATATAAATAATATTAAAGAGAATCAGGAAGCATTTAGCAAACTACATGAACGTCATTTTAATTCCCTACCATGAACACTGTAGCGGTGATTTTCTAGAAAACAATGACTCCACAGCAGTGCCTACATGAATTAGCAGCTAGAAGAGGTAATGCTAAACCCCAATCATCAACAGATATTCTGCTAATAATAAAAGGAGGTGTAAAAAAAGATCTTTACTTTAAAAAAAAATGACATGTACTTTATTTATATTGAAATGTACTTAAATGTCCCTTACAGGAATAATTTACTGAACGCAGCGTCCAGGAGGATCATTTTCACAAATCCGTTATTTACCAGCTAATGGAAATCCAGGTGGGTGTGTATATAGATATTATTAAAAATTCTTTAAACTGATGAGAAAATAAGAGGGTAAAAGTCTCCTTTACGTGGTCGTTGTGGTAAAGGTTGAGCTCTGCAGGTTTTTGCTCTGGTGTTCACGCCAACACCGTCCCTCAGCAGCTGATCTGAGCTCGTCCTGCACCGTCGATCTGCTAAACATGGAAACGCAAATCAATCATTAGTAAGATGTTATAACCTTTTTTTTTTTTTTTTTTAATAATTCCTGTACCACTCATTCCTCGGAGTCCAAATCTAGTCAGACTGTAGTCATTTTTAGATGCTATAATTTACCCTCCAGAAATATTAGCACCCTTCATTACTATATAAGCAAACATGACAGTATATTGGATGCAACCCTAAGCACTTTTTTAAAACTATTTTTTTCCCACAATAATACAGGAAGGATTGTTAAACGATTGATGCTGCTAAGCTAATTCAGGGGAAGTTGTGAAAACGGACGGCAACATGAATGGCCAGGTTGCCTCTGCAAGGAGGTCAGGCACAAAAAACACAGAAATGGTTAAAGCAATATGAAATCAATGTTTAACAGAAAACACTAAAGAGGACTTTACACCTACACACACACGTGCACACACAGGCATACACACACACACACACACACACACACACGCGCGCGCGCGCACCTTGTTCGACATCTCTATTGCATTAACTGCACAGGTGCCAATAATTTTTAAATCAGCATATTTGCATCTACTTATTTACTTACTTAAACAAATTACTAACTAAATACACAATTTGAAAAATATTCTAGATTTAAATTAAGCTGTACAATGTCTACAAAACTGGGTAAATCTTTGCTGTGCTATCAACTGAAATTTCACGTTTAAACTCATTATGTTCCAAATGCACTACTACATTACAAAATTGTTCATATTTTCTAAGCTATGATCTGGTTCATGACCATCCATGAACCCTTACCCTTACTTTCCCACAAATACACTCAGATTTAGCTTTACCTAGACAAGCGTTAGCTGCTCTGGCGCTCTTCTCTGTTGAGCATGCACATGTCTCGCAGCATAAATGTTCAGAACGTGAAGAATCGTGCTGACTTTCCGCGTTCTCTCGGTGATGCGCGGCTCTGAGTTTGTGTTTTAACAGAGAATGTGTTTTCCTGCTTGCGTGACCCTTTCCCACCGTGTTTCGGAGACGACGTTTGACCTCGACCTCGTCTGACTCTTCCACGTCTTCGTAACGGCACGTTTTGGTCCTGCTCAGCTCCTTAAAGGTGTGTGATCCACACGTAGCGCATGTCAGTCTCTTTGGATAGAGAAAGCACAGATCAGAACTGTGGCATTTCCTGGACGTGACCTCGGCGAGCTTCCCTCGGGTGTAGATTCGGGATGGAAACAGGTCAATGTCATCTAAATCGGTGGAGAGAAGCTCATCGTGTGAAGAGAGCTCATCCAGGGATGGACTTAAGACACTGACACGCTCATGAGCCAGCTGAGGAGGATAAGTGTAATTTAAGGGAGACCCAAGCGATGGAGGAGTAATGGGTCCATAAACACCAGATGACAGCACCTTCTCAAACGGCAAATGGAGGATACAGCACGAAAAATCTTGTGGTTTCTGGATTAGACTTTGTTCTTCAGCCTTTCTGGTTAAAGAACGTGCAGGAGAGGACTGGGATGAAGGTCGACTGGCGATACAACCACCCCACTCCATCTCCTCATTGGATTGTACCACTTCTTCATCTTGGACCTTATCAATATGGTTTTTCTCTTGACAGCTCCCACTCAGTGAGCGACTATGAGACAAGTCTGAGTGACTCTCTGAGCAGTCATGGTACACTGCCTCATTCTTTTCTTCTTCTTCCTTCCCTGAAGCCAGAGATGAATCCTCCTCTTGAGTGATGTGTTCAACACGACTACAACTTGTATCTCTGTCTTCATCCACCATGTTGGAGTTGCTAATTAGCTTCTTTCCCATGGTTCCTTCTTCCTCGCACTTTGGTTCCCTGGTAAAAGGTGACAGACTTCCTGAGGTTTGGGAACTGTCACTGGCACGCAGTTGATCCAAGCATTCAATGAGTTTATTCAAGGCTTCGCTCGGTTCCGTTTGAGCCCCGACACAGGTCGTCTCTCTTTGAGCGGCTTGGCTGTGTTGGAACTGTCGGAGAGAAACTTCGCATCCGGGGGCATGAGGAAAGTTTCGCTCGTGTAACCTGCGGTAATCCACAGGATGCATGTTAGCATGAGGCATGACGTAACCTGGATACGGCAGGTAGGAATAAGGGAGCATGTAGGGGCGGGCAATATGGAAGCCTGGGGAAGTAAATGACAGCACACATTAGAATAACACATAACATTTAGAACACACATTCTATCAGGCCAGCTCTATGATTCAATATATAATACCATATCTTTTAGAGCACTTTGTATCAACCTTTATTTGCGAAATATCTTCACATCCATCATGGTTTGCCATGCCTTACCACATCCAGGGAAGCCGTGCTGGCTGTAAGGGTTATTCATGTGCCATTGATACGTATAAAATGGCTGTGCTGCTGGTTGAACGTAGAAGAATGGTCTGGGATGACGTTCACCTGCCGTGGGCTGTGAGGGTTTGCCTGGCTCTGTTGTGAAAAAACACACACAAAAAAAAACCTTGACAAGCTGGGGTGTAGCACACAACCATACTGCAATCCATTTTATGAATCACATCACAGGAGTAAAGAACAAAAACAATGTTTGTATGCTTTCAGTGATTTACCCCTGTAGAAATAACTTATTTAGCAATAAATATAGAGGATAATTTACCTAGAGAAGATATACAAGTTCTAAAACTATATGTATGTATTATGTATGTATATACATGCACACATAAAAGCGTATTGCGATGTAACTTAGGCTACACGTTTTGGTAATCATCATATTTCACAGCCTTTGGTAACTGAATAATGCTTTCTGGAGTTCACGTTTTTTTGTGTTTTTCCTTTGTGATACCATTATCCCTGGTTTGAAAATAACAAACCCAGCTTAGTCTGCAATAATATGCTTTTTTGGTCTAAAATAGTTAAGCTACTTTCCCAGCCTGGGCTAGTTGGCTGCCCAGTTTGCTTCTCACGGGGATTAGTTGGTCTTCCTGGTAGAATCCACCTAAACGTGTCCAAAACTCTTCTAATAAGATCAAATCAGACCAGCCTGGTGACAAGCTTGAGCCTTCCTTTAGAAGTCCAAGATCCATCAACTCCCATCAAGTCTGACCAAACAACCTAGACCACTGGACCAGCAAGAACCTACCTGTAATTGTCCAAAACCCCTCAGATACCATTCAACCAAACAATCCTGGTCTGCTAGAACCAGCCTCAGCAACCAGGCTAGTCAACCTGACCAGCTTAAACCAGCTAGAACCCTACCATTAAACTAAACAAACCCGACCAGCCAGATTTAGCCTGACCAACCAATCCATCAAACAAGCCTGACTTGCTAGAACCAGCCTGACCAACCAGACCTAGTCCTGCGAGATCCAACCAGCAAGTGTCCAAAAGCCCTCTAATATCAACACATTAACAGCCAGCCTTACAAAGCAGCACAGTCAACCCATCCAGGCTGTAGGTATCCAAAACCACTAAGACCATCAAATCAAACAAAGTAAAAAAAAAACCCAACATAAAATTAAATAAATAAATAAGCCAGAAGTAGTTTTCTACCCTGACTCTCCAAATCCCGACCAACCAACTTTAACCAGTAAAATGTTCCAGGATGGGGTTCCCCCCCCCCCCAATAAAGGCTTTCACAAATTTTACAAATTAAATTGGGTGAAATTAATTATAGTTTAATAATATAAAACACCTAAACTGTTTAGATATTAAATCCAAGACACTGTTGAAGCACTCTTAAGAGATGACTTTTGTTTACTTCTATTTATGAATAAATGCTGTGCTAATTGCAGTAACAAATTAAGAATACTTTACCTTCCATGACACTTTTGGAGGGGAATAACTTTACAGATGCCACATGGGGAAGTTGAAGTTTTCCCACAAGCTCCAAACAAACCAGTCCAAAAAAGTGAAGTTATTTGCTAAACAGCGTGTAAGAAACGCGGCCGCAGGTTCCGAGTCCGTTCGGTGTGTTGAGGTGTGTTATTATTTTCACCTGTGAGTACTAATGAATACACCGAGACTCATGTCTCTGAGATACCACAAAACTGTGCTGAAAAACAAAACAAAACAAAACATTGTGTTATTTGTGCTGCATTTATAATAGAAGTGAAATAATACAAAAGCGCTCGTGATGTGTTAAACCTCCATAAATTACACTCGATATGGACAGAATATAACAACAGGCAAGTAAAGATTTGCAGAATTTTTTTCATTATTATTGAACTGATATTTCAGCTAATATTCTCAAATAAACCCAATAAAAATTAAAAAAAAAAAAAAAAAAAACAGCTTCGTTATTTGTGCATTGTTATTCTTAATGTTAATAATATGTACAGGAAATTCTTCTTGCCTTTTACAGGCAGAGACCAAAAAATGTGTCGTTCATGAATGGTGTCGGTTCATTTGTCTGAACGTTGAAAACCGATGACATGCAAAGCAGATTAATTGTTTTGCTACTTAGAACAATTACAGCCACATTGAGTTCAGGAAGAACAACCACCGGCTGGTGAAAATCCAATAAACGTTTTCGGTTTAGAGAAAGAATGGGAATGAGTCGAATGAGAGTCGACACTTATTGGTGAGCTGAGCCAAATGACCTGACTCACTAAAAAGAGCCGGAGTTATCACCTCTAAAGAAACTGCTGTACTTTATTTATTTATTTATTTATTTATTTATTTATTGGGTTCTTTTTGCTCATTACTAAAGCACTGAGAAATATACAGTACGTTTTTATAAAGGTCAAAGAATGACCTTTCTATCCATAATGAAAAATGCACATGATGGGTTTTAGATATTTAGCTTTGAGTAAGTGACGCCCCCTTGTGGGGGAAATGGCACGTACCCGTGTGTCACATACGGAAGCCCTATGAGGCCATGAATTTACACTTTTTATTAGGCCTGTTTTTCTTGTAATAAACAAGTTATTTTTTGTCATTTTACTTGACAAAACATTGTGTTCCCAGCATAACGACATAATTTTCTCAAGCTCATAAAATTCAGCTTTCCCGTAATTATGAAATAATCTAGCTGAAATCCTGCTGAAATCTGCATCTCTCAGTCAACATCCGGTATCCATTTACATTTACATTTAAGGCATTTAGCAGATGCTCTTATCCAGAGCGACGTACAAGGTGCTTTGTAGTCAAGTATCCATGAAGGCGCCTTCAACCTGCTGCCCCAGCACACTACAGTGTAGAAGATGACCCAAGCCTCCACTGAGTGATAAAACATCTGCAGTGTGGTTCTCATGAGATGCATGACCTTTCTTGTAAAGTGTCCATCTTAATGCCTATGTTGATGCCCAGGTACTTATATTCCTCAACAATGTCCACCTTTGTTCCCTTGATGCTGATTGTGTTAGGACAATTTCATTTGCTTCCTAAAATCCTCCATCCTTGGTTAGTCCTTTAGTTCACACCACTCCACAAAAACATCCACCACTCTCGTGCTGATACCACCCACGACGGCAGCGTTGTCTGAAAACTGAAGTCTGAGGTGTAGAGTGTGAACAGAAAGGGACGGAGGACTGGCCCCTGAGATGTCCCCCGTGATGATCACTCTTACGTCTTGTTAGTGATCCAGGCCATTAGTGGGGCATCCCAAAGTGACTGATCTTCTCTACGACCGCTTCAGCACCATGTTAGGAATGGACCCTGATCATACGATGGTGCGACATGAACATACAGGTTTGGAGAAATCGCCACCCGCTTAGAAACTCATTTCTCCTGTGGTCATTTTGAATGAGAACAAGGTGATTGATTTTTTGTGGAGCATCAGCCGTACAAGCAGTTGCTATAGAAAAGTGTCAGAACAAAAACGTTAATAAAAACTGAAACTGCTGTATGAGATATCAGATATGAGATATGAGATATGCTGCTCAGTGGTATAAAGTACAGTAATGAGTGATGAAGAGGTGTGAGGTGGAGACACTTATCCTTATATTTATAAACATAAACCCATATTACGCATTCATACTGTAGATTATTGTTTATTATATTGCTCA
>JAOVYU010000067.1:887709-898852 GCA_025674565.1 Synodontis membranacea
AAAAAGACCAGAAAAGTGTTTTGTTTTGCATTCTGTTGTTGTAGTGTAGCATTTGTTTATCGTTGCATCTGTACGCTGTGACTAGTCAGCGTGGATAAAACCAGGAGCCAATTTTAACTGGATTACTTGGAGAAGAGTCCGAAAGTATTGGAACAGCGAGGCCGGTTCTTGTTTTTGAATATGAGATAAATCCGAGACGACAGAGTAAAATCTCAGCGTTCATTTCCTGATATTTCTTTCTAGATGTTTTTGCACCTTTGGGGGCAGCCCAAACAATGTTAAAGTTAATGAACCTGTTTAACACTTCATATTTGGTTGCCTATCCCTTACTGACATCACCAAACTGCTGCATTCTTCTTCCGTGATGCTTGTCTTCCAGCTCATCTTCAGGAGCAGAAAGGCTGCTCAGTTGGGTTAAGGTCTGGTGATTGACTTGGCCAGGCTAAAACCCTCCACTTTAGGTCACTGGGCTTCTCCCGAATGAAGTTCCTTCCAATTAGATCGGATGCATTTCTCTGTAAATTGGCCGACAGAACGTTTCTGTAGACTTTGTTTATTCTGCTGCTCGCATCATAGCAGCCACGCAAGGCCAAGCCATGACGCTACCTCCACCATGCTTCTTTTCTTTCTCCACACTTTGGCCTTTCCATCACTTTGCTAGAGGTTCATCGTGGTTCCAGAACTTTCCTGGCTCATCTCTGTATTTCTTTATGAATTCCTTCTGACTCTGGGCTTCTGATTCTCCCTGCCGATGGTTTGTACCTTGTGCTGTGGCCTCTGTATTTCTCTGAACGGTGAACTGTGAGACCTTCACCCTGCCCTGTGGAGATTGTTGCTGATATCACCGACTGTTGTTTTGGGGTTTTCCTTCGCAGCTCTCACAATGTTTCTGTCACCAGCTACGGTTGTTTCCTTGGTCGTACTGTACACCAGAGGTTTTCAGGACATTCCAAACACTGGCTTTTCCAATGCTTGTACAAAAGCTCTGTTAGATTTTTCCCTCATTTCTCAGCTTCATAAAACCAAGAGTGCACATTGTTTTGAAAAAGTTGTTCATTTGTTCTTGACGTATTAATGGTATTACCCTGTGTGACAGTTCCACCAAAATAGATTAAAAACCAGATGCTAGTATTAGCAGGAAAATGTCATTTTATCTTATAAAATCAGATCTTCAGTTAATTTTCTCCTCCTGTGATTAACTGGTGAAACTTTGTCCCCATCATCTCGATATCTCTCAGCTCACAGTGAAGCGGCGTGGCTTTTACGCAGAAGCTGAAAACAAACGCCTGATGCTAATCTTGCAACTGATTTTATCAGCAGTTTGTAGCCAAAAAAGAAGCAGATAAGCAAACTGGGGGATGCTTTCATTTAAACGTTTTAGGTTTGGTTTCTGTTTATGAACATCATAACACGACTGTATGGTATGTTTATTGAAGTACGATAAACTATTATTACATTTTATTGGCTAGCAGCTGCTTTGGTGTGAGACAGGACTAACCGATCAGGATCGTGTATTTTTCCATTTCCATTTGGAAAACACCACAAAATGAATCTTTAAAAGACTCGGATCTGTCAATCCTTTTAAGAGCTCAGTAAGCACTCTACACTATATGGCCAACTGCGATGCCCAGGATTGGCTAGTGACCCTGTGATTGACAGGGGAGAGAGAGAATAAACCCCTCCCACTCAGACCTCCAGTGGCTTGGCATCGTCAGGGTTCGAACTTGTAAAATTCTTTTCCGTTGCTCCACGCAGGAACACATTGTGTGCAGTTTGAGGAAACTGCCGGACTGTGTATATTTTAGTCTTCCGTTGCTTCTGTTCCTTTTTGCTGCCTTTTTTTCTTCCCAAGTCAACATGGCACTTTTATCACCACGTTCTTTATTTCTTTATTTATTTCTTTTGGTGCCTCTTTAGCTGTGAGATAGTCGGCAGTTAATGCATCTAAAATCCCCAAAATATCCCCAAATCCTGCATTCCGTGGCCTGAACATAAAAAGTCCCTTTCTTTTTTAAGGAAGCAACGGGGGAGTTTTCCGAGTTTTCTGAGTCTGATATCTGCACTAAACAGAGCCGCTGGAGGAGAGAGATAAAACTGAAGCCTGAAATAACAAGCTGTCTGTGTTTAATGAGGAGCGACTCTGTTCCTGCTGAAGCACAATAAAGACACACGGTTCTCCTGCCCCAGCATGCAACAGTGGAACCCCAGTGGAGCCCCAGTGGAACCCTTTTATTAGAAATTAATGTTCACGTCTGTTTTTAGATGCCGTCGGGTAAAATCCGCTGCACGCGCCGACTGCGCTCCTGGCTGGTGGAGCAGGTACGTTATTGCTCTTTCTTTCTTTCTTTCTTTCTTTCTTTCTGTAGATTTGTCTGCTGATATCATTGTCAGCAATATTTATTCTGTGTGTGTGTGTGTGTGTGTGTGTGTGTATAGGTGAGCAGTGGGAAATATCGTGGTCTGGTATGGGATGATGATGAGAAGACCATGTTTCGTATCCCGTGGAAACATGCCGCGAAACACGACTTCCGCAGTGACGAGGACGCCGCCATCTTCAAGGTCTCCTTCTGTTTCCTTTGTCTCTTCCCCAAAATCACGATACTGACATAATTATATTTATTATTATTATTATTATTATTATTATTATTCAGCGCTGTGTATTTCTGCTCACCAGCGTTTTCAGTCAGTTAACAAATGTTTAATGTCTCTGATTTGCTTTTTTTCAGTTTTGCTTAGTAGTTATTGTTGAGACACAACAGCATCACGCAAACTCCTGCAGTAACACACGTACAAACCCCTGCAGTAACACACGTACAAACCCCTGCAGTAACACACGTACAAACCCCTGCAGTAACACACGTACAAACTCCTGCAGTAACACACGTACAAACCCCTGCAGTAACACACGTACAAACTCCTGCAGTAAAACCTCAACAGTCGCCACTTCTGCTTTCACAAGTATTGCTATGTGTGACACAGGAACTCCACCAGGATAGTGTGTGAGTTGGAACATGGCCTGTGACTGTGTGTGTGTGTGTGTGTGTGTGTGTCTGTGTGTGTGACCCATGGTGTAGGCGTGGGCTGAGTTTAAGGGGAAGTTGTGCGAGAATGACCCTGCTGGTCCCGCTTCTTGGAAAACACGCCTGCGTTGTGCTCTGAATAAAAGTCCTGAGTTCAGCGAGGTCACCGAGAGGTCACAGCTCGACATCTCCGAGCCCTACAAAGTGTACCGGCTCGTCCCTCTCGACGAGCAGGGTGAGACGCCACACGCCTGTCCGTCCGTCCGTCTGTTTACTGTTAATATTGATCACATGACCAACCTTCAATAATTATGCCATAGTAGTGAAGTGGGGCGGGGCAATGATGCACAGAATTATATTAAAAAGAAAAAAAAACAAAACAACAACAGCGATGCACACTTATATACCATAGTTATACAGTAACGGAGTAAACCATTTTCTCTACACAGGACTGACTGAGGTGAAGAAAGAAGAAGAGGAGAAAGACATAAAGAGGAGTAAACACAGAAAGAGGATGAACAACTCGGAGGTAAACGAAGAGAGTCCAAAGAAATGGGTTAAAGAGGAGGAGGCAGCTGTCGCGGTTCAGAGCATTACGGTGAGATACGAGTTCCTGATCCTGACGTTTTGCTTTTATTTTTTATTATTGTTAGCTTAAAGAAAAGAGAAAAAAAGAGAAGTTGCGAGGGAGCAACTGTTTACAGCTGCTGTTCAGGGTCATAAAGCGATAACAGGAACGAAGGTGATTCATCACACCAGCCCCATGCTGACTCCGTGTTGTGTGTGTGTATAGGACCTAATCCTGTTAATCCGTGATCCATTCATATACAGAAGAGGTCGGAAGTTTACATACACTCATCACGGACATGAATTTCATCTCAATTGGGGTCATTGTCCTGTTGGAACACCCAATTGTGCCCAGGTTTCAACCGTGTAGCTGACGGTTTGAGGTTCTGCTAAGGTTCTTTAATTTTCCATACACTTTGAGCAATGCAGCAGTTCCACTTGAACAGCCCCAGACCACGATGCTACCGCCACCATGATTGACAGCTGCTACAGTGTCCCTCTGTACCGCTGGTCACCTCTCAACATCTCAGATCTTTGTCTCATCTGACCATAAAGCTTTCCTCCAGAAGGTTTTTATTTTTGTCATTGTGGTCTTTAGTCGATGCTGTAAAAAACGAACAGTTCAGAAATCAGTGAAATCAGATCAGATATTGCTGTGACGTTCACGTCCACGATGACGGTATATACGCTTCTGGCTGCAGCTGTACCTCTGTGTATTGTGGCTCAGCAATTGTGAGTCAGTCCAGTTTAAATTGGATTTTCTTTAAGGGTTTTAATGGTACGTGTTCATATTTAATTACCGTTCGTTGTGGTTCTGAATTTGGTTTTTGGGAGAAGTGGAGCGTTCAGCTCCTGTGTATCCTCCGTCTCGATCTGTGTATCCTAGCGCGTCTCCCTTTCTTGATTCCAACAGAAACTTCAGTTACACATGTGCAAAATAAAAATGAGTCCTAGCTAACCTATGGCATGACTTGCAGGAAGTTGACGCCACTACGGGAAATGACATCACTCTTCATCTGGACGATCAAACAGAGCATGCTGATGCGATGAACAGTGACGGAGGTGAGAGAGTCACTGTGTCTCGAACTCTCTGATGATGGCGTCTGTAAAACACTGGATCGTTTGTGATTATTGTTTTGTCTCGTCTATAGGCATAGATGAGATTCAGTTGAACCTCACCGTGGAAACCGTCCCTCCCCCTGGACACACCAAAGGTAATTCCTGAAGAACTTCTCATTTATCAGTGATGTTTCCTAGAGTGGGTGAAGTTATAGGTGGAGTCTCAGGCTGTGGGTGGTCAATCAAGACAGCTGATTGTAATATTTGACCACGCCCACTGGCGAACCTTCATATCTGTGAGTTCAGCAGCTTTTTTTTCCCCCTCACTCTCTCTCTCACTCTCTCTCTCTTTTAGAATGCCCCTCGTTCCTCATCAGGGTTTATTACCTTGGACTGGAGGTGCTGAGTAGAGAGGTGATGAGTGATGACGTTCGTATCTCTTTCCTCCCTCCATCTCCGACTCCGCCCTCCTTAAACGGCTCCAGTTTTCCCCGAGTCCCTCTTCCTCCTCCTCCCTCCGATCTCGCTTCCAGTCAGATCAACTCCATCTCTGCCCTGCTGCCCTTCATGGCGAGCGGCATCGTTCTCACCATGTCGGGCCGAGGCGTTTACGCCAAACGTCTCTGCCAGGGACGGGTTTTCTGGAGGGGACCGCACATGCTCACGAAGATGGCAAACAAGATGGAGAGAGGCGTGAAACCAACGCTGATCTTTAACAAACTGTTCTTCAAACAAGGTGATTCTGAACAGGGGAAAGTCGGTCTAATGTCGCTTGAGTAAACTGATTTTCCTCGTGGGTTTCATTGGTACTCTTTGGGTTAAAGGAGCATAGGCTGGAAGGAAGCTTGGGTCAGCACCATGGAGCTGTTCATTATGGCCGTAGACAGTGACAGATAATAAGTTCAGATCCCACCATAAGCTTGTGGGGTATATTTATACACAAATGGATCAGGAACTTCAGTCAGTCTTCACATGGAGCTCGCAAAATAAAGAGGTTTTTTTTTTTAGCTCATAGGTGAGTACGTTTTCATGATTTCTTCCTGCACTGTCTCGATTCAAGAGGCAGGTGGCAGCATTGGATGAGAAATGTGATGCATCTGATTCTTGGCTCAATCGTCCCTTATTTCTTCTCCAGTCTAGTTAGAGTTAGATCATTTGTTAATCATCGAATGCTCATCTCGCCTTCATCCCGTATTTCCGAATCGTATCTAACTGCGTTTTTGTTGAATATCATCATTAATTCACGCCAAGGTTATTTCTTACTTAAAATTAATTGACTGTTAGACTGACTGTTAAATATCCTTTAACGGATTCTTTATTTATTTATTTATTTATTTTTAACTCTCAGAGTTGGATCAGTTCCAAAATGGAGGAAAACAACCTGAAACTGAGATCACACTCTGTTTTGGAGAGGAACTCTTGGAAGGAGATGACATTTCTAAGAAACTCATCATTATTAAGGTAAACCTGAGTAAATCAGCAGTTCTGTTCAAAATGCTGCAGGGGTCAGCTTGTAAATCAGATTCCATGTGGGACTGGACTGCCGAAGGTCCTCTTTTGAATTCTGAGGAGCTTTACTGTTCGGGGATGGTAGTGCATGTAGATGTTTGAGTAGTTTTTTTTTATTAATGCGCTCCTTATACTGATAGAAGGAGCTACTCATCTCATTCATTCTCTCTCTCTCTCTCTCTCTCTCTCTCTCTCTTTCTCAGATCAGTCTGCCTTGGGCTGAGAAACAGATCAAGGATGTCCAGGCGTGGTCACAGTCCATCTGCTTCCTGCAGAGTTTAGCTCAGCAGTCTCCATCAGGAGAAATCACACTCAGTCTGGTGGAATTTCCCGAATCAGATGTTCACCACAATCTAATGTAGTCCTGAAGTCCGTGTAACATCTGAAGTACGCACTACATAGAACATCTCAGGTTCCTCCTGACGGACATTCTGTAAATCGATGTTATTAGTCTCTTCAGTGCATCTCCATTAACAAACCAAATTTCATAATTGTTTGGGGGGGAAAAACACTAATATAGTATAAAACCCATTGTTTATTTGTTTGAAAACGAGACAGTACAATTGAAATGATTGTATAATTATGATTTGGAGCACGGTATGAATGTTTTATTCCTCTTATACCAAACGCATTGAGAACTTTTTTTTATTTATCGAAGGGGCCAGCTCATCCTTCCAGGGATCCGAATGCTTGTTTTTGTTTACATACGGGTCACTGCGCTTTGAAAGGGCATGGCTCTCACTCACCTAGTTGTTACAAAGGAGAATCTCGCTAATTAAAATGGACGCCATCCAGAAGGAGTCAAGTATCAGCCTGGACACAGAAGGGACAAAGTCCATCATGAGCGACACGCCCGTGGCTCTCAAATCCTGTCAGCACAAGAACGACGACAGCAGACCAGCATAGTCAGGATCGTTTTTTCGAGTGGAATATCGATGGGGTGACTCGCTGCTTCTGGGCTTCTGGGAAGTTTGAGCCGACCCCTTTAAAGAGCAGCATGCTATATGTTGTATCCACTCAGAGTTACATTTAATGATCTGGAACATAAATTGTGGTCACTTGCATTATACAGCAGCTGTCCAAATCACCAGCTTTCTTTATATCTTACAGTTAATGAAACAGAATGAAACTGGAGAATCTTTCCACAAGTGTTTAATAAATAAGTGTCTTATTACCGTTTTTCTTTGCGAACTTATAATGTGGAAAGCTACTGCATGTATTATTTGACTTAAAGGGTGAGAAAGATTGTTCATATTTGAACTCAACAGCCAAACAAATACACACATCCATCAGAAGCCCCGCCCCCAAATTCACGAATGCGGTGAATTAAAATGTTTTTTTTTTGTTTTGTTTTTTTAAAAAAAGCTAGCTAATCTCGTACACTAGTTTTCACTCAAATAACTACTAATAAGACAACTAGTAAGTTTCTAGCACAAATGTCATTGTCATTTTTTTCCCCCACATTGAAATGAACAGCGTTTTGGAATCTTAAGGCTTCCTGCTCAGTCCTGCTTCATCAGAGAGACACCAGACTTAAGCTTCTACCTCAGGACAGCTCAAACCAACACGTGAAATCAGTACCGACCCGCGCTCTTGCTTTTCGTCCACCCGTTTTTCTCCCATTGGCCACAATAAATATTTGGCCCCATAGAATAAATGAAGATCCTGTAGAAATGCGACTCGTGGAACAATGTTTTCTTCTTTTCATAAAACGCACCTCGGGCATTGCAGAAGAATGTGAATAACGCACAAAGAAAAAAACCACGATGATACAAAATATGTGTAGAATTAATTAGAGGACAGTTACACACGTTTATGATGAGCAATGCAAATAACAACTTCATACTCATTATTTTTTTTATTTATTTCAAAATCAAGAAACAACTCTGATGACAATACTGCCATCCCTACATCAATAAATATTAAATTATATTTCATTATGAAATTAATTATCTAAATCAATTGAAATTGAAAAAAAAGAGTATTAATTGTGATTATACTCCAATGTACATAATAATTATTAATAATAATAATTAAAAAAAAAGGCAGGAAGACTGAAAGGTCACAATAATGGATTTATATTCCAAATAATTTGTGGTTTTGTTGATGCGCTTTTTACGACATCAGCGTGACAGTGAGTTTATTCTCCGATACGTATTTAACGCTGACGTTCACATGTTGCCGTTAGCTGGACAGACGAGCTCCGTGATCTTGGCGTTGAGTTTCTGGTTGGTCCAGTCCTTTGTGATGTCATCCAAATGGCTGTCGAAATCAACCAACAGCATGTGATCCTTCGAGTTTAGTAACTGAGCGGTGATCGCTCGAGTGTCCTCCCACTGGCGGAGCATTATTCTGTAAGAGACATTAGAAAAACACTTCCGCAAGGTCGTAAGGTTCTAACTATAATATCATTATTTTTATCATTACCACTGCATGGGATCAGTAGTTGTTAAACTCAGGACTGTTTGGGACAGAGCTCTTGCGCAAGGCGTGGGACGTTAAATGCACTTACGTGTGTTTGTCTTTTAAGGTCCATCGCGAGTCTTTATGTTCGTACATGACTATGGGAGGAATGCGATATCCAGGTGACATTTTCTTTCCGTCAATCTATGACAGACAGAGAGTTTACTTATAGGCGTTTATAATCATGGACACACACAAACTCAAGAGTGAAGTGACTCTGATTAACACAAACCAAAATAAAAAAAATAATAATAAAAAAAAATCAGATTACGACTTTCCTGACACCTTCTTGGTTTCATCTGACTGGTCACGGTCAATTGATCTCTCTGTAGATGGAAGGGGGGGTGTGAATTTTTAAGTTTGCAAAATATTAGCTGTACCATGGAGCACCATGAAGGTCATCAGGAACAAGTGGAGGCACCACAGTGACATCACCAAGAACAGGAACAAGTAACTAAAAGACACTGGAGGCTGCAAGAGACCTACAGTATCATAAGTACCAGACACGCCCTGCACGTCAAAGCAAACTTCAAAATACCATTTGACGAGATGTGTTGGGACCAGTGTAGAAGTTCCAAAAGGTATGTTTTAATGAGCAAAAAAAAACAAACCCCGCAGCTTGTCACCCTATGAACACCGTCCCCACGGTAAAGCATGGTGGCAGCGGCATCAAGCTGAGGAGCTGCTTCTGTTCAGCCTGGCAGTCCAGTCAAGATACCACTCTATGATTTGGCACAAAATCTGCAATCCTGCAGACCATAATGCACACGTCCAAGTCAACAAAGGAAGAAGAAGAAGATCGAAGTTTTGGAATGGTCCAGTCAGTGCCCGGGTCTAAATCCTATCAAAAACCTGGCGAATGACTTGACAAGGGCTGCGAATAAAATCTGCAAATAAAATCAGCACGTACTAAACCGGAAAAAAAAGTCTGTGTGTGTGTGTGTACCATGAGTAACACTGCCTTGCTGCTCTGTTCCAATATTTTGTCGGCCATTTTGAAAGCACATGCAGTTGGACTGTAAACAGAAATAGACAGAGATTTTTCATGAAAACTTTTGAACATGTTCATGAGCTTTATTATAAATATTATTCACTGCCCTGATGAATATGATAAAAAAAAAAAAAACAGAACATCACCTGCTGTCAGACAGATTAGCGTTAGCCTGGTAATATCCCACAATCCTCTGCTGCGTCTGAGAACACCACACGTCCACCTGCAGGACACCATCAGGACCATCAGCCACCATTTGAAATGAAGATTTTACTGTCAAATTAAACGCCGCTAGCTGTTAAAGTCTTAAAGCTTCTTAGTCTTGCTGGAGGAAAGAGGCAAATGTGTCTTCTAGAAAACAAATCAAGGGTTTTTAGTGACACGTGTGTGTGTGTGTACCTGTGTGTGTGTGTGTGTGTGTGTGTGTGTGTGTGCACCTGTGTGAGAGCGAGCTGAGCGATCATGGCCAGTGGAAGATGTGAGTGCAGTAGAGGGACGCAGTCTGTCACACACACTCCTTCCTCACACACTCCTCCTCCTCCTGCAGGGGCTAACAGCAGGCCATTCACACTGCAGCGCGGATACACACTCGCGTGCAGGAACATCTTCACACACGCCAAGCATGACAACTCCACCTCAGTCATCCTTTATCTCACACACACACACACATCATCATCATCATCATCATCATCATCAGTCCCATCATGTCTCTCATGTTTATATTTATTAATCAGTTACTTCTATTTCTTAAAAAAAAAAAAAAACAATGGTTCAGTAATTTGTACCTTGGTTTGTTTACAGACATCTGTATTTTCTTTTTTAATTTTTAAGATGAATTCTTATGCTTTATGGCAGTTAATAATATATAATAATAAGTTAATAAAAAGAAGAAGAAACACAATGCTTCATCTACATTACATTAAATAAAAGATTTAACATCATAAAACCGAGAATGGTGCATTATAACCCCACACATCATTAGTAAAATATAATAATAATAATAATAATAGTAATAATAATAATATGAGATGAATTTTAAAGGTATATATTTTGCTATAATCTATTAAATCTCCACATGAATGTGGTAAAATAAAAGCCCTTCAGCAGCTGGGCTTTAAATCACATGCAGAGGGAGAAAACAGCGCCGTAAAGATGAAGGAAAAAACTTACTTCAGTCTTTTAACAGCTCAGAAATGGAGAGTGTAAATAAAATCAGACAAAAACAAGAATTAAAGATCTAAACTGATGAGGAGAATTAGTCAGGGAGGACAGCGCTCTTCTTCGCCTCCTTCTTCAGTCAGTGAAACGCCGCGCGTTCTTACCGACACCTGCCGGTCAATCCGGGGTACTGCACCGACGGGCCTCCAATCATCCTCCTCCTCCTCCTTCTTCCCATTTCGGCTATTCCCAGCTAGGGGTCGCTACAGCGGATCTTTTCGTCCGCACGTCCGATTTGACAGAGTTTTTACGCCGGATGCCCTTCCTGATGCAACCCTCCCCATTTATCCGGGCTTGGGACCGGCACGCAGGCATA
>JAOVYU010000067.1:1126132-1138242 GCA_025674565.1 Synodontis membranacea
TACTTTGAGGACTTGTGTGAAAATCTGATGATGTTTCAGGTCATATTTAAGCAGAAATGTAGACAATTCTAAAGGATTCACAAACTTTCAAGCACCACTGTTTGAGAACGTCAGGAACACCAGGCTGAGATCTTGACTGATTTCATTAGATCTTGTAGAGGTTCGGATGAAAAAGGCAGATGCAAAGGGAGGAGTCAGTCAGGACATTAACTTCGTTCACCTTCGTCCACCAGCTAACTGCAAAATACTAATTAAGGACTGATTTATTTCAGTAGGTCAAAAAGGATATATATTTATACGTTGAATGTCATTTAAACAGTTTGAAACTGATGTAATCACACTTAGAAGCTTCGGATTGGCTGATACCATAATCAGGAATTAGGAAATTCCTTTAAATCTTTAAGGCCAGGTCCTTTAATACCACAGGACTCAAATCCAACTCAAAAACTCACCCAAGAGCTCAAAAGCTTGGATTCTCCTGAGGAGCAATTTCTAAACAACTGATGGCCCCTCAAGCATCTGTCCAAACAACACTCCGTCATTCAGGAAAGAGGCTCAAATGAACTCGGGAGGATTACCAGGATTTGGTTCAAACTGAACCCCGAAACAAGTTGGAGGCATCAGATGCTAAAGATGTGCATCCACCATGAACTCCTACATCACTAAAGTTTGCATGTGGTCACCAGGATGAAGTCCTAGCCCTTTTGGAGGCAAAAATGATCCGCTGTGTTTATGGAAGGAAAAGAGAGAAGCACTGGAGAGGTAGCATCATGGTCAGGCGACGATTTCCTGGAAAAGGGACTGGTGCTAGAATCCTACAGGAAATTTGCGGACTGAGCTGGTGTTTGGGCAAAGAAGGCCCACAAACCTGACTGAGGACTCTGAAAGATTCTTGTCGAAGGTTAAGCCAATTTCAATCTAGCAAAGAAAAGCTTAAATAGATCCATCGTTTTAAAATGATCTCTGATAGAACTACACTATATGGATGAAAGTTTGTCGACACCTGAGCAGAACATCCATGCTTGGTTTTTGAACATCTCATTCCAGATATAATATCTGTTTTGCCATTATAATAACCTCTTCTCTTCATTAAAGGGTTTCCACTAGATTTTGGAGAGTGGCTTTAGGGGTTTATCCATTCAGCCATTGATGTTCCAGTTCGTCAATTCAACCGCTCAGTCACATGCTAGCGTTAAATTCTACACTCGTGGTGCGTCGTATAAAACAGAAGAGGCATGATTCTGAATAGGAGACACCATTTATTTAAAATAAATTCAGGGCACAGAAATAAACCAAAGAAAAAAAAAAAAAACCAAAACAGTAGAGGTGAGGTTACAAGGCGCCGGCGATTGATGCTCTACTTCCAGAGCTTCTTGATGGACATGTTCTTCTCGCTGTCCTTCTGCATCACCTGTTGATGAAGAAGAGTGTAAAGAGTAAAGTTCATGGTCACGACAGAATTATTATGTTTTAATAATAACACAGAACGCCACAGTTTATCAAGCCGCCTTTAGAAATGCACGAAAACGTTCTAAAGGATTTCAGGTTTCTGGAAAATGAAAACGAACGTACCTTTGCGACAGCCATCTCGAAATCTTCCTGGGTGACGTGGACCCTCCTCTCTCGCAGGGCGTACATGCCGGCTTCTGTACAAACGCCCTGCGTGAAAGAATTCAGCGATGACATGATGCACAGTGGAAAAAACTCGACGCACTGGCAAACATAGTAAAAGCAGGGAGCTGGTTGGTGTTCTGTAATGCCATTTTAAGGGCTCTTGCTGTGTTAACACTCTGCGCTTCAAAAAGTGATCGAGGGCCAAAATCAGTGGCCAGTTATATCATGGTCAGGATATAGCGACAGGAAGTGGCCGGCTGTAACAGCAGAGAGGCAGGAAGTGGCCAGCCATCATGATCAAGTCCAGGGGTCTCATTTATAACCGTTGCGTACGCACAAAACGGGCCCTAAAAGATGCGTACGCCTCTTCCTATGCAAACGTTGCGATCTGTGGAAACAAACTTGATGGCAGAATGCGCGTAAATGTACGCAAACTCTGAATCGTGCGTACGGAGAGTCATCAGAACATATATAATAATTCCTTATGCTAGTGAGTCACACAGCGTACATTTAATTTCACTCATTCAGTCTCTCATATTTATAACAGTGAATAAATATATACCGTATTTTCCGGACTATAAGGCGGATCATTTGGACACGGTGTGAAACAATCAGTCTGATTGCTAAAAAAAACACATAAATACCGCGATCACATTCGTGCATAACGGATGCGCTGGCATTGTTAGAAGATTGTGTCATTGGCGGAATTAGAAGAGAGCGAGTGTTCGGGGACCAGGAAGATTTTTTGGCCCATGATGATGACTGGCTCATAAACCGATTTAGATTGAGCCCAATGTTAGAGACCAACCCGATGGAACCGTGCAATCCCAGTACATATACAGGAACTGACGACCCTGGGGTTCCTTACAACGGGCCGTAACTAGCAGGAATTAACCGACAGGTATGTGTTATAATTAACAATAAACCATTACATTGTGCTTTGTCATAAGTTTAACTTCTCAGAAATGCAAATAAAAACAGCTTTTTTTTCCCTCTTCTTAAATGTCACTTTTACGCTCGTGATGCCCGAGTTTTCCAGGTTTACGTCGGAGCCTTAAATATGCATGAGGTGATTTGCATTGACCATGTACGGTTGAACAGGGGCGCGTCGGGGGTGGAATATGCGGAAAATCAACGTGCACACAATGCCGGGTAGAGTGCGATTTATAAAGCTTATTTCGCTTGAACGTGAGCGTGCGCACGTTTTTATAAATCAGAATTTTTCTGTGCGTACGTCATTTTCGTCTTTTGAGCGTACGTACACTTTTAGTACGAGCTCTACGCAAAGTTTTATAAACGAGACCCCAGGTTTAGGATGAAGGCTGGGCGGTTGTCACGGCAACACTTGGGATGGGGTCAGACAGTCGTCATGGTCAAGTTCATGAGAAGGTGAGAGGAAGTGGCCAGTCAGTTTGGTTATGAGGATTATACACTAATGAAGTCTCATCCAAGCATTGCTTCATTAGCTGCAGTTTTTTGTTTTAAGCTACATGTGATTGTGAGGAACAGTGCAGGTGGTCAGTGATAGAACAGAACCGACCATACCCCCGACACTGCTATCATACTCACCTTAACCTCTGCCCCCGATGCCCCTGGCATGAGCTCGGCGATTTTGCGCAGGTTGATGCCACGTGTCAGATTCATTTTGCGCGAGTGGATCTTCAGGATGTCCAGACGGGCCTGTGGAGGAAGAGGGCAGTGAGCGCTGTGACACACACTGTGACAACAACCATCAACCAAACATCAATTCAGGGTTAATAATAATATCATCATCACAAGACCTCCTCATTGGGAGGGGGGAACTCGATCTTGCGGTCGATGCGGCCGGGCCGGAGTAGCGCCGAGTCCAGGATGTCTATACGGTTGGTGGCCATGATGACCTGCAGGAGACAAAAAAAAAAAAAAAAAAAGTTTCAGGAATGACTCCGTGCAGCACATCACTCGGGTTACAGTCAAGTTTAACACTATAAATAACGAATAAGAGAGTTCTCAGCCGTGCGTCTTGTTCCTCGTGTACCTTGATGTTCTTGGTGGCCTCGAAGCCGTCGAGCTGGTTGAGGAGCTCGAGCATGGTGCGCTGCACCTCGCTGTCTCCACCGGAGCCTCCCTCGAGACGCGAGGAGCCGATGGAGTCGATCTCGTCCATGAAGATGATGGAAGGCGCATGCTCACGCGCCATCACGAACAGCTCGCGCACCATTCGCGCGCCTGCAAAAAGCCATGGAAGACTTAGACTAGAATAATAATACGAGCACCATCTCCTAATCATTACAGAAACGGTGAGGTTACATCTAGCGTTGATTTAAAGGTTCTCACCTTCTCCGATGAACTTCTGCACGAGCTCAGAGCCAGAGACGCGGATGAAGGTGCAGTCGGTGTGGTGAGCCACGGCTCGGGCCAGCAGCGTCTTCCCGGTGCCGGGAGGTCCGTACAGCAGCACCCCCTACAAGGTCAACACAAGTTACTACAGTCTGCTGAGAACTTCAGAGGCTGATTTTGTCATTTTCAGAAACCCCGAGTAGCAGGTTTTGGCCCCGCCCACCTTCGGCTGCGCGATCCCGAGGGCCTCGAAGAGTTCCGGGTGCTTGACGGGCAGCTCGATCACCTCCTTGATCTCTTTGATCTGCTTGTCCAGACCGCCGATCATCTCGTAGGTAGAGTCAGGCACCTACAGGTTAGATAGGAAATGTTTTTAAACATCACAGACACACACACACACACACACACACAGAGGAATTTTAAAAGTACCTTCTCCACCATCATGAGTGACACCAGAGGGTCCACCTTGTTGGGGAGGATCTTGTGCAGTGTGTAGCTGTCATTACGCAGCGCTACCCGGCAGTTCGGGGTCACCTGCAGGAACCGTTCATATTTCAGTCACCACATATTTCATTGTCGCAGAAACAAAAACCAGCGTAATTAAGCTGCAGCACTCACGTCATTAATGTCGATGTTCTTGTCCACGTCCACCACAAACTTCCCCTCTGGGTGAACCTACAGACACGTGAGGAAAGATACCAAACAAACATTTCACAAGACTGCAGCAGGCGGTGGAGCGATGAGGCGGGTACCGGTGTCACCCTCTAAAAGACGTCCTTCATGAATCAGCGGTCTGAAACCCAGACTACGGTGTGTAACTCACCTTCACCAGCACTTTCTTCTTGTCCATGGCTCGGACCACCTCGCCCACGTAAGAGCCCTGTTCCTGCAGCAGCTGCAGCTCCTCACGAAGCAGACGCACTGCACAGAGACGCAGAAAATCAGATCGACCAGGAACCAGCTACAATGTTCTACCAATGTTCTCCTGCAACGAGGAACTACAGAACACCACGCGGAGAGCTACTATGACACGCTCCGCCCCTGACGGTTCCTGGTCGCCTGAGTAAAATATCCCGATGAGTAATGGTGTTAAAGACAAAGCGAACACTCGCCGTCACTGGGTCTACCTTTAGCATTAAGCTCATTCCTCTGGGCCTGCAGACGCCGAAGGTTCTGGCTCTTCTCATTCACAGTCAGCTACAGAGGAAAAAAATAAATAATAAAAAAAAAAATCAAGTTTCATGAATCAAGAACTCTGTTAATGTTTGTCCTGCTATAAAAAAAAGTCTTAGTTAATTTTGACAGTAAATTTCAAGTAATATAAAGAATAAGATATAAATTCAACAGAGAGAGAGAGAGAGAGAGAGAGAGAGAGAGAGAGAGAGAGAGGGTAAAACCTACGGGGATCATGTGACTATTTTAAATCCTGAATAATGAAGATGGCCGAATGAAGCTTTTAATTCAGCTAAATAAAAACCCAGCCTCTAAATCACATCCTTAAACCATTAGGGGTTTGTGTAATAAATTTCACTTTATCTGATGAACTAATGAGAGCAGATAGGATTCACACAAGGGCAGAGTGACAGGGAGTCGGATCATTTGACTCGGCTCACCGATGCGAGTCGACTCTTTCGAATATTCGAGCGACAGAAAAACTCAGACTGTAAAAATTGAGGCATTTCGATTCAGTCTATAACAATAAGGTTAACTTAGGAACAAAAGTGAGAAAAACAAAAACACATGACTCATGTTCGGCTCACAATGTTCACAGAAAACATCCGACTCAAAGAGTCGACTCTTTGGAGAATGACACACCGCTAGTGTTACCTGTAACTCCTCGATTTTGGAGAGATAATACTGCCGGAGACCTGTGCCTCCTTTACTGTCCTCCAACTCCATCTGAGAGACACAAAGAACAAAAATCATCAACATCAACATCATCATATCATCTGCTGTGAAATTCTTCAAGCTAAAGCTAATTCACCTAGCATGACAACACGCTAACAATGACAGTAAACTAGTACAGTAATAACTCTACACCATCACATTAAGGTCATGATTAGATTTCTCCTCTAAAACACATCATTCAGGAATCAGAAACAAACCGAACACAGACACTCACTAACAACATCTTTCTTCCGTTAGCAAGCTAGTCACTCTATCCTTCCTACCCGTATTATAACCAAGTCCCACCTCCTAGACTACGATTGGCCACGTAGGTCATGCACAAAAGTTGTCGACCAATCAGAGAACAACAAATGAAAAACTATCCAATCCTAGTAAAGAAGGCGGGACATGTCAGAATACAGGTGCGGGAAAAAAAACCCGCTTTCAGCTAGCAATAACAATGAGACAGCAAACCGAAATCTATTTAAAAAAATAAATGTTTATGAATTTCTTTTAGAGAAATCCGACTTTTGTCCTTTTCGTACTCAACACCGGAGATCAAACGAAGTGTCTCTGGGCAAATTTCATGCAAAGTAAGACGAACATTATTACAACGAAACCGCGATTTGTTTCATTTAACCGAATCAGAACTCACATTATCGACTCCGTCCAGCGCCATCTTGGACTATGACCACTTCCGCTGGATTATGACGTATTTCCGGTGTCTGTCGTCGTCGGATTCGATTTCATCTTTTCTTCTTAAAAAATCAGCATATATATGAAACGCTTTTTTAATAATAAATAAATAATGTGGATTTTTTTTAAATAAATTTTTTAAAACATATTTTTTTAATTTAAATTAGCACAAAAAATCTCCTCAAATTAGTTTTAAAAAACCAATATTATATAATATATATATATAAATATAAAAATAATATTTTATAGTTTGTCACTTCAGGGAAAACATTAAACTTATTTTTCATGACGCGTCCTGTACTAGTCTTGTGTTTGTCCAATCAGATGCTCTCTATGCTGTATGCCCCGCCCCAGGGGGCGTGTCTTGCTCGTTAATCTGCATGTGTCTGGTTGAAGTCTTCGCTTTTTATCCACGCACAGCTAGCTCACTAAAGCTCCGATCAGGTTTTGTTTCGACTCCGCTGGCTGTTGTGTAAATAAATTCCTGCACTTCAGCACTCGTGGTGAATTTTAATGGAATACTTTAAAAAAAAAAAAAAAAGAAGATATTTTACAGCGGTTCTGGGGAATGAGGCGAGCTTGTCGAGGCCTGCTCTGAGTCAATATGAGGAAGGTGTAAGCTGAGACAGACGAGTAACCCCAGAGCAGCTGGCCTAGCCAGACAGGAGCGTCTCCACCACTCAAGATGATCCATGTTGTTAGGAGTGTGTGTGTGTGTGTGCTTTCTCTCCTATACAGCGGTTTGTTACTCTACTGCAGGAATCCCACTGGCCAGAGATGATCCCTTCATTGCCAAATGATCCACGAAGGACTAAATGAGAGCGTCTCTGCCTTTACAAGGGCCGACCATTTTATTGTACAAAAACAAAACAAAAACAATACAAAGAGAGCTTTAAAAAGTATAAAAAGTACAGATCACAAGTCAAAAACTACAAAATAGAGAACATGCTCTTTTATATATATATAAAGCACATTTTTCATTCAACAGATTAAAAAAAAAACCCAAAAAGCAAACACCCTTAAGTACATGATCATGATATCAATGGCATGTTTAACACAGGAAGTTACACTAACTGTAATACAGTCCCAGGTCAGGGTTAATAATTATGGCTGTTGTGTAATTAAAGGGATCGTTCAGGGCAAAAATTCAAATTTATACACTTTTTTTTTTTTTACACTGCATTTGTTGGTTTACGTCTCTACAAATATCAGCTGCAGGATGCAGTATATGGAGTAAGAAATGTTTCAGAGTTAGCACTGAACAGGAAGTGTGTGGATTTGTCTCAGCTGATCGTCCCTTTAAGTGCCCATGGTCATGTGATCATCTCTAATCCTGAGGTGTATAAGACAGCGCAACTTTTATACTTTTAAGAAAAAAAAAAAAAATATATATATATATATGGAATGTAAGAAGCTGAAACCAGAGCAAATGCACGTGACCTGAACACGCAGTATGGCTTTAAATCGGCTGAAGTGCTGCTGTTACCACGGCAACCAGCTGCTAAGATCAGACCTGCGTTAAACCGTCTGATTCCGAACACAGCTTGGACCGAGAGCTGAAGATGGATTAGCTTGAATGCTATACGGTGCAGTGCATAAGTATTCCCCCCCCCCCCCCCCCCTTTCCTTTTTCACATTATGCAGAATAGAAATGGACTTTATTACGAGGATATGTCATGGATTTACAACAAAATATCCCATAATGTGAAAACGGAGGAAAAAAAAAAAAAAAAAAGAAACCACTTGACTATTTACAAATGAAAAATGAATGGAAAAGAGTTTGGACATGATTGGAATTTAAAAAAAAAAAAAAAAATCTAAATTAGTCCTAATGGAAGCACCTGCAGGAGAAATACGGTTTCTAGAAGAACTCAGAGTTCTGGAAAATCATCAAGAGTTTGGTTATTAAAGTTATTGGTTATTTGTGACCCTGAGAAGACGACACCTCCACACTGTGAAGCATCACGCTACCGGAGACTTTTCACGAGCAGGGACGGAGATGCTGCTCACGGCTGAGGGCAAGAGGACGGGTCCAAACGCACGGAAACCATTTTTATTGCAGAATATTATGCACGCTAGTTTGATTTCCCGCCTCTCCAATATTGTGATCTCGAACTGAAGCGTGTAGTACCATGTGAAAAGTAAAAGATACGAAAAAAAAAACAAAAAAAACTTAAATGTAATAAATGTCCTCTCCCGGCCTCCATACCGTTCTCAAGTCTTGCTCGACCTAGTGCAAAACTTACTGGGCAAAACGCTGATCTCGGCTAGACGAAGAATGCTCTCGGATGGGAATGATCAGGATTGGTAAATCTCGGATGTGTCAAGCAACGATCAGAGAACGGGAATCTGAATTCCTCTTTACATTTAAGGCCATCTGACACCAGTTAAAATGGCTTACACTCCTGCCTGCTGTTTATAAACACACGTCTGTGTTCACTCACTGTTATGTCTGGCACAGTGATGCTAAACACACACACACACACACACACACACACACACACATACACACACACTGTAAACAGTACATTTCGGGTTCAGTCTCCTAAATCAGAGACTCCTATCATTTTATCTCGTTGGCAAAAATAGGAAACAAGGCAGTTATGGCTTAGAAACCTGTCTGAAACAAGACACACACACACACACACACACACACGGTTCAAATTTGTAAAGAAAAACACAAATACACACAATGTGAAAAATGCTTTCATATGTGAAAAAAAATGTCGACAGCTACAATTCTGTGACCTGAGGAAACCTCACGGCAAATTAGAAGCAAAAAAAAAAAAACCCTAAAAAATTCTTTCTTTTAAAAAGATGCATAATATGAAGACTTGCAGCACGTCTCGGGCACGGCGCCTCCATCCAAAACGCTTCCTCCAGGGTTTAGGTGAGGCGGATTCCGAGTACCTGCTCCAGCTCCTGTCTCCTCTGCTGGACCTGAGAAGCACCAATCAGACCAACTTTATTTACATACAGAAGGAGTCTCCAGCGAGAGCGCCGTGTAACACGCACAGACAAAGCTGCGACTGTTTGTCATAGATAGAGAGTGATAGAGACGTTTTCTTTACGTTTAAAGGAGCCGTGTGTCACTTTTCACGCCCTCTGCTGCCTGTGCAGTGACAATCACAAGCCTCTTGTTACTCTGCTCAAAGGCCTTTTGAGGAAAAGGGGTGGAGCCGTACAGAGAGGGGCGGGGGGAAAAAAAAAACCCAAACAGAGATTTGAAAGCAAGAAGAGCAGCGTTACTGACATAACGTGATCATTACAGGTTCAGGAAGTCTTTAATCGAACATTTAAGAGAGTGGAGAGTTAAAAAGGCAGTTCGTGAGGAAGTTTAGGGTTAAATGAGCAGCTGCGGCTGCACCGGGGAGAGATCATCGCCGTCTGAACACGTACCTTGGAGAATATGTAGCGGCCCACGGCCTCCTGGATCCAGGGAGCCTGGTAGAACTCACTCCTCCTCTCCTCCTCTGGGTTCCTGGCAGTGTCCGTCATCAGCTGAAACACACACACACACACACACACACACACACACACACACACACAGAGAGAGAGAGAGAGAGAGATCACAGCAGCGCCACTGAGTCGGACCAAATGACTTTTTAATGAAAACCAGTCCCGATCTCATGAGCTCAGCTGCTGAGTAACTCGGAGTCTCTGGCTTGACATTTCGCGTATTCAGAACCGTCTCCATAACACCAAACACCACGGGACTGAAATTATCGCCATGGCGACGATATTACAAACGTAGTCCTTCAGCTAAATCAGAGCTCAGATTTTAACGACTATAAACCTATTGGTGATAACACTTACAGAGACGTGCTGTTCTAAGAGAATAATGCTGCATGTTAAACGCCTTGGTAATTCACAGGGGGATTGTGGGTACCTTCAGGTCTCGGCTCTGAGACTTGAGCCAGTCCTGGATGAAGTCCTGAGGGTTGTTGCTGAAGCTCAGCATGAAGTCCCGCTGTGTTTTCAGCTGGTTTATTGACTCGATGGTCTCATGGATCTGACAGGCAACAAGAACAAATAATAAAAACAAACCTGAGGGGACACAAGAAAAAAAAACCCACAAGCCGCCACGTCACGATCGATCACATGATCATACTCACACGCACCTTCATATCCAGGGCTGCGATTTCCTGCTGGTTGGTGGTGGAGGACAGGAAGCTGCTCATCTGGCTCTTCAGCGGATCGTCCACTTCTACGTCGATGTCGAAGCACGCCGTCTTCTTCTGGTCGTTTGGGTCCACGCTGTCCACAAGTGGAGACACGAGAGATGTTTCTGTGACTCTTTGAACGCTCTTCGCGGGAAGCGGGGTAAAAGCAGCGCGCGTACACACCTGATGATGTGGTTGATGACGATGGGGTCCGGGTGCTGCAGGAGTCCCGCCAGCTTCATGGGGATCTCGGAGAACCTCATTCTGGGGCAGGCGAAGATCTGAAACGAGACGCCGGTGTGTTAGCCGTGCGCTGGGCGCTAGTCCTCGGATGCCGGTTACGCTGCAGGTACCTGTCTGAAGTAGCGGTTGCAGTTGATGTACTCTTTCTCGTGACAGTCCTGCAGCTTATTGTTCTTGATGTAGAGCCAGAGCGCCTGCATGATGCTGGCTCGGGTCTGCGTGTGAATCCCCAGGAGGCGCGCCAACCGCGGGTCCAGCTTGTACTGCGGCGGCTTCGGGCGGGAAACACAGACGGAGAAATCGGCGTTAACGTGCTGCACTGCACCAGATCATGACCATGGCTTTGTAAAAGTATTGGCCCCCTCGTACGCGTTACCTGGTGGTCCAGCATGAGCAGCAGCGTGCACTTCACACTCACGTCTCCGGGACGCTTCACCTGAAAGCCGTCCGTCTCCTGCGTGGTCGGCATCCTGTGCCACTGACGGCCCAGACAGGAACACGTTTCAACATCACAGCTTCCTGTTAACTCCTAATATTTCCTCATTTCTGTTTATTTCGTTTCCCTGATTATCATCAGTGTGACGAAACGTCACTTCTTTTTTTTTTTATCCTGTACTTTAATAATTCTTTATTTATATACATTTACATGCAGTTTAATCTTTAAAGTATTTATTTATCTTCAGGAGGGTTTAGATGTATTTATTTAATTCCGTCATGTAAGGATCCTGCAAACCATCAGTTGTGCTTTTTAATTTACCGTATTTAATTCCGCCCACTAAACTCTTTACAAAGATGAAAGTATTGGCACCCTCGGCAGTGTACGTGTCACCTTTACGTGAATGTTTGCTCCCGTGTGTTTAACTCAAACTCGCTGCGTCTCCACACAGTGGGACCAGATTCAGTTTTAGAATTTTTTTTTTTTTTAATATAGTGTTTTAATATTTTAATGTGTCTGTCACTTCAGAGGTAATTGAAGTGTCTCACTCCATCTGAACTGCGTTACCTCCACCAGGTGGTTGTCTGGACCATACAGCTCCTTATCCAGCTCAATAACCAGGCTTTTGAAGAAGGAAGAAAACTTTCTCTTCTGTTTCCCGGGCTAGAGAGAGAGAGATAGAGAGAGAGAGAGAGAGAGAGAGAGAGAGAGAGAGAGAGAGAGGGAGGGAGAGAGAGAGAAACAGGAGAGGA
>JAOVYU010000067.1:1169785-1188551 GCA_025674565.1 Synodontis membranacea
GTAATGTGACATGCATTCACTTTGTGTCACTCGTACACACACACACACACACACACACACACACACACACACACACAGTTTTTTACTCTGATATGCCAACAACATGCTCTTTATCTTTTCTCTCACACAAACCAACCACAACACATCTTGTGTGCCAACATCGGGGTGACGGCTAAATACTGTAAACGTAATAAAATTGACCATTTTAACCTCGATAGGTTTACACCCACCAGGAGCACGCGTAGGATATGAACATTTGTCCATATTTCCTAGTAGATTGGAGCCAGTGTTTGTAGATCCTTATTAAAGAAGCTGGAACTTATGGTCCTTGAGAAGTAAATAGGAGCCCACGGGCCTCAGTCTGGATGTAGGAGCTTGTGCCTCTTTGGGACTGATGTAGGAGTTTGTGGACTTCAGGATGGGTTATGTAGGAACTTGTGGGGGTCAACATGTCAGGAGTAGGAGTTTGTGAACTTTAAGTTTGCAAGATTAGGAGCTCCAGGGCCTCAGGAGCATGAGGAAGTAGGAGAAGGAAGTTTGAGATTGAGATTGAGGTAACAATATCTTAGGCTGTCAGGAGTAGGAGACTCTGATCCTCATGACAGATCCTCCGGACGGAAAGTGCAGATTGAGAACATTTCCACAGAACGAAAGGAAGAACAGGAGATCTTCAGGAGTGAAGTGGTATCTTGTGGGCCTTAGATACGAGATGGAGCTTGAGATCTTCAGAACAAAGTGAAAGGCTGGTGATCTCCAGGATGGAATTCTTGGGTTTTTGGAATGGCAGGACTAGGATCTGGATAGAAGCATTGTGATTGTTGTTCCCAGGACAGTGACAGAACATTGGAAGCCTTAAAAAAGGCAGGAACTTGTGGTTCTCAAGAAAGGACAAAGAGAAACCGTTCGCTGCGGGTGAGTGTACAAATGCACCAGCAGGCCAAATAAATGATAAAGTGGAAAATCACACTAGACTCCACGCTCCCTCGTACAGGAGTTATTCTGATTTCCCTGCAATCGATTTCTGTCAGGGAAGATGGCTTACGTCTAATACAGTGCAGGTGGTGGAGTGTTATTTTTCCTACAGAAAGATCTTGCCACTTGGTTGTGTGTTTCTTCACTACTGTGAAATTTATTTTGACAGGCCTGTGAAAAATCTGTAGATGGTCGTCAAAGCTGTGATTTTTATTCTCAGAAACTGTTTCTGCAGCAATGGTTTCGCTTACACCTCGAAAAAATTCTTTGTGACAGGACTGGACTTGAATCATCTGTGTCCAAGAAGTCCATGAAACAACTGGAATGAATCAGTGTGTGTGTGTGTGTGTGTGTGTTGGATGAGGGAGAGTGAAGGGAAGTTATTGCGAAGGGAAAAGCTGCGAGACAGATGCAAGGGAAAAAGGAGAAATTCAAAGGGAAAACTTGCTTTACGTTTAAGCAGAATGCAGACTTCAGTCAGGAGTTTTTACTGGACAAACCAAAATTTGAAAATGAGTACAAATTCCAGGATTATAATGAAAGTGGGATTCAGCTAAACATCTTAGCAAGTCAAAAAAAAACCCCAAAAAACAAAACAAAATCAGCTGACAGTGGGATGCCAACAGAGTCAAAACTTGCTAGGATTTTAAGTTTGTGTGGTGACGTGTCATGTGACTAAGTCTAAATACTATGTACCAGTGGACAAATCATAAATATATTAACTTTAAGCTATCAAGTTAAGCACATAAACACAGAAGTGTCACTCTATCGCCAAAAGTATGTCCATCGCACCCATACGTTCACCTTCCCCAACTCGTTGGAAGCACAGCATTGTATAAAATGTCTCTGTTATTCTCAGAAGGAAACATCACGCGTTCGTGCTATCTTTGGTTCTGTAAACTGGTTTTGTTCTGAGTTGATTATTCTGCCCGTGTGGATCTACGCATGTCATTGCGTGCATGTTTGTGTGTGCATGGGAAGTTTAGGGTGGCTCAGGGGCAAGGCGGTTGCACCGTATAATACCTTTTGACGGATGCGTTTGTTTTCAGTCGATGAACAGATATTAAGGAAAGAGGTGAAATAGAGTTTAGGGATTAAGACAGTTCCGCACTCAGGCTATTGCACTCAGGTCCTCCTTTTTTTCCATTAATAAAAAGAATCAGAAAGAAGGGGAGGAGAAAGGTGGCGCCCGGTGGCGTTTCTTTATGTGCGTAGTAAAGAAAAGGACGTTTTGTAAGTCTGAATCGATATGGCTTGCGCAGCATTCATCTCATTTGCTGGCAAATGAAAAGACGAGCCACTTGTTTGTTTTGTAGGAAAGTGAGACAAGAGTATGTGAGAGGAAAAAAAAATTTGCATGCAATTATAAAGATTATGCTTCCTCAGACGGAAACACGCGTCCGTATACAGACGCCACTCATTTTTATGACCTTGTTCTGGTTCCCTGAGAACAGAAAGAGCTATGTAGTGCACGTGGCCTGCTAGTGTTTGATTGTTGGTTGAGCTCGGAATGATCGCCAGAGGGCTAGAGCGGGGTGAGAGGCTAGAAATGTGAAGAATGCAAACCTAGGCAAAAGCGCTGTCTTCCTTTTTTTTTACCTTTCGCTGTGGTTTCTCCAGCTGACTCAAACATGCCTGGAGGAAGCGCTACACTTGTTTTTAAAAAATTTTTTTTATCTCTTTTCTGCCTTGGTGAAAAAATTCCACTCATATGAAGCAAGCAAGGGGCCACATTTCACTCAAGCACTCAAGCACTTGTCGACAGTTATCTACATTGTTAATCTTCACCTGTGGGTTACAGCCGTTCGTAATTTCATGTTTAAAAAATGTAACCCTTTTCTCAAATCGAAATACACTTTTTGGTGTAAAGCTACCATATTCTGCTTACTAAGAATACTCGAAGAGAAGTACGCTAAAGTGTCAAGTATACTTTTGGCCTACTGCTAGCACACTAGCTTTTCCAAGTATACCTGAGAACAGGTGCTAAATATAATTTCCCGTTTGCTGCTAGAGAAGTACGCTACTGTAAGTGTCAAGTACATGTTAATTTTTGCATAAAATAAAATTACATTAACCATCTTTTTTAAGCATGCCTAAATAGAAGAACACTATGTGCCAAGCACACTTTCGGTTTACAGCTAGCATACTCTGCTTTCTAAGCATACTACCTTAGAAGTGCTTACAGCTTGTACGCTACATTTACTTATACTAAGTATACTGGAAGGGAAGTTCACTAGGTTTGATTTATTTGACGGGATGTTCATTAAAGCGTCAAGTGTACTTCTGGCTTAATGTTACTCTCAGTCCAGTGCACTAACTTTTTAAAGTGTACTTAAACAGAAGTAAGAGTATTTCCAGTTTACAGCTAGCATGCATCTTTTTAAGCACACTGAGAAAATTGAGTAAAAGTATACCAACTGTACACTAAGAAGTACACTAAGAATAGAGTTAGCAGTTCTCGTTTTTCTATATCGTTTTTCGTACACTTGGCTGTTTGGTTGTGGAATTAACTGTGGATCAGCTTAGCAGGCACAAAGCGCAGGAGTTTTTTTCCCCTATATTATATATTGGACTTCTTTTATCCAAACTGTCTGAGAAAGAGCAGGAGCGTATGCCCCCCCTTAAAAAAAAAAAAGAAAAAAAAAAAAGGGCTGGACACATAGACTCATAATGGGACGTGACCTGTATATGGACTCTCAGAGATTCCCATGCTTCTTCTCTTTTCGTACTTCTTTGCCAAACATATATATAAAAAAAAAGTTTTGAATGCTGTCCAAGGACCTAACTTGAAAATACAGTTGTTGTATGTTGAGTGGTTTTCCAAGACTGATTGTTGTAAAGAATATGTGACCGGCTGAATGTTCACGATGACGAGGACTAATCCCAGGCGAAAAAGGAAAAAGGAACTCCGTGTACTCTCTCTATACGTTAGTCATTTCGTAACAATGCCTCGGATAATCATAAAGAAAAGAGGTCATGGGGGTTAGTCATTTTCTTTATGGGGAAAAAAAAGTCTCAGCTGGAATCAATTCAGAAATGTTTTCGCCTCTTAAAACCTGCCTTGTTCCATTTGTCCTGCTTTGATGGATGTGCTTTTAGTCATAGTGGAGCACATGCGTAATGCTAACACTGGAGAGATTAGCGGGCGATTGAGATGGGATCCAGGAGTCAATGTGTCCATCAGAGCAAAAAAAAAAAAAAAGTCACAAATCGAAAAGTGTCAGTTTGTTTAACAGCACATAGCTAAAATTGTTTAGGAATTGCACACTGGAGCAAAAATAAATAAATAAATAAAAAAAATTTAGCAATGCTAAGAAGGACTTCTTTGTATAACTATTTTTGATTTCATTTAGTTGTAAAAATGTCCTGAAAGATTCTTTTCTAGCTTTAATTTTTTTCCCCCTAAAGCTATACTTTTACACATGATAAAAACAGGCAGCTTTTCCTGCAGTACACTCACTGGAGAATCTGTCCTTTTGCAATCTCTTTGCCGCATCGTCCGTTATGTGTTCTAATCGTGACACCTCGCTGGCGTTCCTCTAGTTTGGTCTCATCATGCTAGCTAATGTTTCCGTTTTTTTCCCCCATGTTCCTTGGGTGATATACGTGTTTGCATTTGTTACGCTGGAAAGAATCTGTGAATGCAATATGTCAGTAAAGATTCCTGTCCTGTAACTCTTCATCCTTCTCTGTGTTTGTGTGAAGGTGGGCGTGTTCTCGGCGCGGGAAGCGTGTAATTCAGGACAGTACACCAGCAGAGGCGAGTGCTGCAAACAGTGTCCTCCGGGCGAGGGTGTGGTCCAGCCATGCGGAATGACGCAAACAGTGTGTCAACCATGCCTCGACAGTGAGTACACAACGTCACCTGATTTAAAATGACATGTTTTATTTGAATGAAACCATCATCATCCACAAACGTAGTCAAAATCTTTTACTTTCATTAGAGAAATGACACCAAAAACAACAAGAACGAAAAAAAACGAGTAGATAAAGTATTGAATTTCTAGTTTGATATAAAGCTAGCAACTTGGGGTAAATTTGTTGTGATGATGTGGTTAGATTTTACCATTTCTTTTTTATCTGGATGACCAAAATTAAGCCCCGCCCTGTTTGAAGGCCTTAATTAGTTTGTCTGCTGTCAGGCCACGCCCCCGAGTATGACTTAAGGCTTAAGGCATGACTACAAAGAGATAATTCCATTCACTTCTGACCAAAGTCAGCATTTCATTCTTAAGCGCTCCCCTTCTGTGATTGCTTGCAGTGAAAAAAAAAAAGTTTTGCAATAAATATTTTGCTTTTCCTTTTCTTTGTGTATAGTCCGAATGATGATGATGAGTTTCTGGCTGAACAATTTTTCTGCTCCTAATGTTGACGTGTCACTGGGCAAAATTGAAAATGTTTAACGTCCCTGCTGATAAAAAGATCGCTGTATCCAAACAGAACACAATACATCTGAGCTTGAAATTCCACCCTGAGGCCCTGAGCGCGGCATCAGGGTCAGCGTGGTGATTAAAACGTGCCGTGTTTGACGCTGAACAGAAGGCGCTCTTGGGCTTTTGCCGCCATGGGTGTAATAAATTACAGAACTATGGGAAATGGGTTCGAGCCAATGTTTTCCTTGGATGGGTTCTTTGACACTTGTGTAAAATGTTGTGTAAGTGGCTCAAAGATGGTTCTTGGTCGCTTATATGTCTGGATGGCTGGACATAGATGGAGTAGTTAGCACAGATGCTTCACAGCAAGAAGGTCCCAGGTTGACCTCCGGATCGACCAGGGTGTCTTTCGGCGTGGAGGTTGCATGCTCCTCTCATGCTTGTGTAAGTTTCCTCCGGGTACTCTGGTTTCCTCCAACAGTTCAAAGACGTGGATCAGCAGATATGAGTGTGAAGGGCTGTGCATCTCTGTCTTGGCCCTAAAATGGATTGGTACACTGAAACCTGAAGTTGGGTGCGATTGGCTCCAGCTTCCCCACAACCTGCAATGGATAAGCGGTATAGCAAATGAATGAATGAATGAACGAATGGTATTTATAACTGCAGCCAGGAGAAAAGCTTCCTTAATGTTATCAAACTAGTTAGGTTATGCAGAGTTTGCTTAACCCTTTATAGGGCACTAATTGAAATACTTGGAACTTCCAAATTTCAACCCTAGAGTATTATTGGAGGATGTATTTTATCAAAGTTTTTCGTTTTATTTTTTTATTCACAAAATTCTAAATTCAAATCCATGTGCTTCTACAAGGCTTTTTTTTGGATGTCCGTTGAAGTTACCAAATATGGCTTTTTGCCCTATAAAGGGTTAATGTTAGCAGTTAACAAAAACTCATACTCATTTGGTATGAAATGATAAATTAATTAAGAAAATAGAATATATATTTTTTAATTCCTTGTTACAGAAATGCCACTGATTGGTTCTTATACTGTATATAATTGCTTGAAATTTTTTATGAATGAATTTTAGGAATGATTTGGAGTACATACATATTCCAGGACCACATATTCAAGACGGAACTGGAATGACTTAAAAAAAAAAAAATCCTCTAATCGACATTTTAAGGTTTTTATGTGCTCATTTGGCTCAAGGCCTCTAATGAATGATTGTGAAAAATGATGGCGATGAAATCCCACTTTAACTCTATAAAGCTTCACATACCAGTCTGTTCGCACATACACACACCTGCTACAATCGAAAATTCTGCCTGGGTCAGGGAAATATCACTGAACATAACCCGAGGGCTAACCACAAGAAGCTGAAAAACAACGAAAAACGACATTTTAACAAGGTGATGCTGAAGGTCCTTCCAGCAACACCTGTTTTTTTTTTCAGGAGAGTGATTGGTGTGACTGCAGGGATGTGTCAAAGCTGGACATTTTGACCAAAAATTATGAGCTTATAATTATTAGATTGTCGATATTCCAGATAACATTTCCAGATGGATCTTTTTTTTTTTTTGCTAAAATCTTTTAGGGTAAAATTTAGTTGCATTCCAGATTCTGATGTTTACTGCGAAACTTTAACCCATTAAAAAAAAAGTCATTCTGTCACCCAGAGCTTGTGATTTGTCATGTTTTGCAGGATCTGATAAGCCTTTAAAGCACCTCTGCGTGCATATCTCAGTGGAACTCCCTCTCCTCGGGGCAAAACTCCATCAGCACACATGAGGCCCGACACCTTCTTTCCGTTCACCCGCCTGTCGCTTTTTCCCATCCAGGTAGAAAAAAGGAATCAGTGCTTAGACTTTACTCTTCAAAGCAAATTGGAGCAGCTTTACAGATTTGAGGTGGCAACTGTGAGGAAACACTCCCTGATCCTGGAAAGGAATCGGACTCAAAATGGAACCGGTCCTTTTCTGGATGACACGTGGGTCAGAAACGCAGGAGCTCCAAGATGACGTACAGCATCGGCACGACTCAGGGGATCAACAGCCCTCTGGATGGCCAGTCTGTAGATGAATGGCGTGGAATTTGAATCTTCCACTCCGATTCATATTTCAGTCGAGAGTTTGCCATGATAGAGGTGTTTAAATAACTCAGGATGCGAGGTCTTATTTTCGGTTTCCCCTTTCCTGCGCATAAATGGCTGATTAGGAGACATTGAAAAATCCAAATGGCTGAAATTAGGAGACATGATAGCAACGTAAACTTGGGGAGTGCAGATAGAATGGCTGTGGCTTGATATAGAGATAAACCAGCTGCTCTAGCAATGCACACATGTGCACACACACACACACACACACACACACACACACACACAGACCTTGTGAGTATAGAAAACACAGAAACAGGCACAGTCTCATCCAGCATGGTAGAAAGGATACACATACAAGAAGAGATAGAAGACGGGCATAGAGAGTACACACACAACACACACACACACACACACACACACACACACACACACACGAGGATAAATTATTGCCGGCCACATCAGTTTGCCTTTTATGGCCACACAGAAGTCATTTACAGAATGTTACCTCTGCTCCTCTGAAAAGTACCACCCATGGTACTGACACACACACACACACACACACACACACATACACGCACACACACACACACACACACACACACACACACACACACATATGGTGTCGTCTCTCTGAAATAATGCACCTATATGCATTATTGATGGCGCACATTATGGTAACGGCTGCATGAGGGGAGGAGAGCAAGATGAAGAAAGAAGGGATGCAAAAAGAGAGGAAAAGGCTGAGTGGGTGCTTTCCTTCACTCCTTCACTTTAGGCATCATCAGAAAATCCATTAGTGACCATAGTGCATGACACACCAGGGAATCTAGAAAGGTAATAATCGAGCACTGATGAGCATGTGAGATTGTATGGAGAATGTGTGTGTGTGTGTGTGTGTTACGTGTGTGTGTGTGTGTGTTACGTGTGGGTGTGTGTGGACACGGTGTTACCCTGTTGACTATCCCTTCTTTAACAGCATACGGTGTTATTAAAACAATCATTATACTGTAGGCTAAAGCCACGGGTTCTTCGTAGTACAGACAGTGAAAGAGAAAGTAACAGGGGCTTCTACAGCCTTTAAGCTGCACACAAAAGATCATTGGATCACCTGAGGATCATAGCAGTAGGATCTAGTTGGAAGTCAGAAATTGTAGGCCTCAGGATGGGTCAGATGCCCTCAAGAAATCCACAAGAGTTGGATTAGTGGTATCCTGAGTCTGGATTGTTGGTGTCTCAGTGGCAGGCCTCAGGCTAGGTAATAAAGGACGCAGTGTAGATTATTTCTTTCCATAGATCTAATCTGTGTGCTGTCTAATCTGTATCAGTACAGTGGTGAAGAACACAGCTGAGGGATAAGTGTAAAGACACCACTGACACTCATGGTCTTCTGCCTACTCCTTTTTGATGCTAGCAGAGAGAGAGAGAGAGAGAGAGAGAGAGAGAGAGAGAGAGCGAGTCTAAATCCTGATCATTGTCAGTAAGGCATTTCCAAAGCCTAGGGAGCCATGTTCGAAAAGGATCCACTGTGGTCTATTGGTATTGATCAGAGAGCTGCATTTAGCAACCATAGAGACCGAGTGAGATCGCTTAGGTACTACTCTAAGCCATTTAGAGCTTTAAATGTCAAAACATAACATCTTTACGAAAGATAACAGGTGGCCAATAGAGATGGGCAGGATCCAAAAGTGCTCAGTGTTTCTGGTTCCTGTAAGAACACTACACGAACTGAAGCCAGTTCATGCAACTTATAAAAAAAGTTTTGTATCCGTGTACTGGAAACTAAAAAGATTCACCAAAATTCAGCAGTGCAAGTTTTGGGTTCAGGGATGATGACCTAAGGGGTCTACAGTCCAATTCAATTCAACTTTATTTATATAGCGCTTTTAACAATGGACATTGTCTCAAAGCAGCTTTACAAATTTTGCTTCTGTATTTATGAATCTATAAATTTATCTTATAAATAGCAAGCCTGCGGCAACGGCGGCAAGGAAAAACTCCCTGAGATGACAAGAGGAAGAAACCTTGAGAGGAACCAGACTCAAAAAGGGAACCCATCCTCATTTGGGTGAAAGATGAAGATACAGCAAGTGTGGAATCTGCTCCTGGCTCTGTATACCGAGATTGGTCCGACTTGTCAGTTTACTTTGTTTCATTGCTGTGATACATTGTGAAAATGCATGTCTTGTGCCGGCCTGCATGAACAACAATCTACTTGTGTGAGAACATTTCCCTTCCCTAGAACAAGACTCATGAATTAGAAACCAGGATGAATAGTTAGGAAAACAAGGAGTGAGTAGAAGGGAGTTTACTCAGGCAAGACTTCTCGAAGAGTATTAAATGAAGCACAGCCTGAGGTAACAACAGGACAATATCCAGGTCTGTATTTGGACACTGGCCAGAGTCTGGAGTGGGATCTGAAACAGGAACAGGGCTGAGGACATAAACAGAACAGTCCTCAGACTGAAACAGGAGCAGGAACTGACTTGCCAGCTAACTAACACAGCTATTGACAATTAATCAGTGGGAAACCGGAATGAGGTGACCTCTAGCATGTCATGTCAGAAAGAAGAAAAACCTTGCCTTCTCACACGGTCCCTGGTTTAATCCTGATCTTCTGGTGGCTCATGTTTTCTTCATATCTGGGTGGGTTAACGTCGACTTCTCTCGAGTTTCATACTGTATCATCGAGGATGTATTCCCTTCTTACACGTTCCTGGGAGAGCCTCGGGCGCCAGCACGGCCCTGACCAGGATAAGGCGCTTCCTGAAAATGAAAGAATGAATGAACAGTGCTCCAGATTGTTAGGCATCCACAAACAAATTTCACTCCATTATCTTTTCATTTTCAAAGATATGCAAACGTTTGCCATTTCTGTTTGGCAACTTCGATCTGAGACCTGACCTCAGGTCAGATGAGGTCTGAAATACAGTGCCGAGCTAGCTCGCTTTCTTAGCTTCTTTTTTTCTTTTTTTTCTTTTTTTTTTCCTTTTCTCATTTCACGCTCCATATCACACGGTGCCTTTTAGGGACACTTTTTTGTTAACAGGCTTTTGGAGACATCATATGATCTAGTAAATACACTGAATGAATCTTCTTGTGTTTAATTCAGATCGACTCTGCAAATGATTATACAATGCTGCCACTCCACGCTTGCTTTAGAATGTGTGACTTTATTAATGAATGAATCAAACAAATGTATTGATTTTCATATGTCGCAGAAAATGGTGATGAGCCGGTGCATTGACAGATGCGTTAGAAGCCCATCTGAATAAAACATTTCTTTCGCCCCGTGCAGGTGAGACGTTCTCGGAGAACTTCAGCCACACGGAGAAATGCATGCCATGCACAAACTGCACCGGGCTGCTACGCATGGAGACGCCGTGTACAGACACCAACGACGCCACCTGCGTGTGTGACTATGGCTATTTCATGTCGCCCATAATGGGGCGGTGCCAGGCGTGCACGGCGTGTCCGGTGGGCAGCGGCGTGCTGAGGCGCTGCGCCCGCGAGATGGACACCGTATGCGAGATGTGCACAGATGACACCTACTCAGATCAGGAGAGCGAACTCAACTTGTGCCTGCCGTGCACCATCTGTGAGGACACGGAGGAGCTAGAGCACTGCACCGCTGTGAGTGACACAAGGTGCCAAGGTACGAAAGCGTCTCAAAGTAAAAAAAAAAAAAAAAAAAGTGAAAGCAAACAAAGTGACAGGTGATAAAAGAGAAACAGGTGAGAAACTAGCAGAAGGAAGGAGATTCCTAACAGCACATGGCCTCGCATAAATCTCATAAACCCTCTGAAAAATGTGCCACTGTAGTCAGCTGACAAGCACCCTGAAGGGCAAAAGGTCAGAGGTTAACCCTGACTCTGACCTTTAACCTCCTCGTATACTCGTTCCCCAGGCGTTGATTTCAATCTGATGTCTTAAATTTCCCGTCCACTGTGGATTCATGTCCTTATGAGAAAACTCTCCAAACTGGCAAAGTGACCGTTAAGACCCAATCTAAGGTCAAAGGTAAATAGGCTAAATTGCCAGAGTGTTTTGTCCAGCTAACTAACAAAAACTTAAAACCTTATCAGGTATCATATAACACACTTATGAAGCAAACACTTTCACTAGCTGACTGTTTTACATGAGCAGCCATGATATTTTTTTTTTTTTGCCATTTTCAGTTCATTTTACATTTCTTCTCTTTGTAAAATGGCCACCCCCACTGAATATATTTTTATGAGGTAAAAACAACCTTGCTAACGAAGCTAAGTAGCACGTCTTCTGTGACACACAATATACGTTTTAAAGCGTGACAGAAAGAAAACGAAACTACGATGGAGTATTAGGGCCACACGGGATTTATATTTTTTTTCTAAAGTCGAAATTTCGAGAACAAAGTTGAAATCAATGTCGACTTTAATCTCAGCGTGACATGTTGACATTAAACTCGAAATGTCGAGAGTAAAGTTGAAATGAGTTCGAACAGAATCTGAACTAAAAAAGACCTGAATTAATCTGACGACTCGACATGCCTCGTGTAGATGATTTCGTCCAAATGTACTTCAGAATCGGGTTTAGCAATAAAGAAATCCCCGCTGTTTTAGCGCAGCACCACAATGTGATCATTAGTGTAAGGCCACTGAAAAGGTTGTGCCGAAAACTCCGTTTGTTCAGAAGGAGCCATCATACAGACTCGGAAGACGTGGCCACATTCTTACAAACTGAAATTGTTGGAAATGGGCAGATGCAAGGATATCGATGGTTTCACCTGCGTGCAGTACAGAGAGGTTCTGTTGTATCGCAAAATACAATAAGACAAGTTGCTTGATCCTGCACTCTGAGGCGCAGGCAATATCGCAGCAAAGGTCCCAATGCGCTCTGGCATATGGACGGATACGATAAGCTAGATGTCGACTTTAATCTCGTCATGGCAAAAAAAAAAAAAATGAAATTCACGTGTGGCCCTAATACTCCGCCGTACGAAACAGCTCAACGTCGGGTCGACGGGAACATTTTCTTTTACAAATATACAGTTTCTTTTGCTAGGTACTAGCAAAGAATGCTTGAGAAGTGGAGAAGTGTGCTAGCATGAAAGATATGCTAGGCTACAAACAGGCTAATGGATGAAATCAAATTTCACCAGAAAAAAAAAAAAAATAAACAAGTGTCAGAAAAATGCTAACAATTCCAACTCCTGGTGAAAAAGATGAGCTAATTCTACCACAGGATATTAGCCTAGCTCACAGGCTAGTAATTAGCATGCTAATGTGTGTCCTTTTAACCGTATTTTTCCTGACACGTATTAATGGTAGGCAGGATGTTTAGGTTTATTTATTTATTTATTTTTATTGTCAGAGATCATTTAATGACGGATCTTGTGTCAAGTAAAAACACGTTCGAATTGGTGGCTTTGGACTGCGCCTGTTCTGTTTTATTGTTGTCAATTTGGCTAATATCTGAGTCATTTCCTGTACGCGTGGAGACAAACCTTGCTAACTCATCACCTGCAGGCATCAGACAGGCTAACGGGTTAATGTTGTGTGTGTTTGTGTGTGTGTGTGTGTGTGTGTGCTCCAATACAACAGCAGTTAGCAATAACTTGACATGGGGTACATTGTAAAAAGTCTTATGAAATGCCAAAGCTCTTATAGTATAAGACTGACAGAAGGGGATTTCTAAAGTTGTCTCACTGCTGGAGATATTTAGCTTCAAGTGGACCTTTCGCTCTAATCTCAGTCCAAGGGTGAAAGGTCAGAGGCTACTGCAGGCAAGGGGTTAATGAATAGAGTGGACGGTTTGCGTTTGTGTTGATTGCTTCTATAAACACAACGGTAAGGCGCTCAGCTGATGAAAGGCTAAAGGGTCAGCATCAGAACAGGTCGTTATCTAAGTGTGGCGTCGATGTTCTGATTACGATCAAGGAGAAATCCAGAGCGGGGAAAAAAGTGAGGCTAACCAGGTTTCAGAAATGATTTTGATCTTTTCTGGTCCCAACATGCTCTTGGATCTTGCTGTAATGCGTGTGTGTGTGTGTGTGTGTGTGTGTGTGTGTAGAGGGGGACACACAGGAAGCCATTTGGGTTAGTGGAGGAGGCTGCGTGAAAGTGGTGTGTAATCTCATTAATAAACGGATCAGTTTCAGAGCTTCTACCATGCGGGCGTGTGATGAATGGCTGAATCGAAGAGAAGACTCCCAGGAAAGAAGGGTCCAATCAATTATGTTCATTTTACCAAGACAGTGTACAGTTTAGCTTCATTGCTATATCACTAAATCTACTTAGTGACGTTGATACAATGGCAGAAAGACTGATAGAGGTCAAAAACGAGGCATCAGACAGTAAGAGGAAAACAGAGAGACAAACAAGATTTACAAATGCGTACCGTTCGTTCTCCATTTCCTATCCAATTTGGTTAGATGCAATTCATACCTTCCAGCCAGCTCTCCCATACGGGAGGAGTGAACACGAACACGTTTTCTCCGAGAACCGCACTCGCTGTCGGCCCTCTTCCGCATACATGACCTCAAAGACACTTGTGTTAAGAGAGTATCAAACACGCCACTTGGGAGCCCGTCAGAAACATTTAAAAGTGTCCGTGGACAACCACAAGAAGAACCAGTCTGAGGTCTCACGCTGGAGCCTTCAAACCTCATTAAATGTTAAATAAACAGCTCCTTACAGAGGAATTCTCAAGAAAGTTCGAACAATCAGAATCTAGAATTCAGCAGTGGTCTAGTATAAAAGGAGAGAATCCATCCAGGGTATTACATCAGGGACGAGGCAGGAAGTGGCGCTTGAATGGAAACCCAAGGGAATTTTGTAGGTCTGACCTTGAAAGTTCCTGACTCGGAGGTTCGAAACAAAGCCATTATGGAAGATCAAGCTGATTGAGTGACTATGTGTGCCTCTTGGATTCCAGTTCCTCTCTGTCATCTTACGATTATCACTCTTTCTGTGTGTGGGAACACATTGTACGCCGACCCTCCACAGCAGGGCATTGATAGAGTTATCACGGCCGGGACTGACCTTTCACCTTAGCCCGTTGCCTGATACAATGCGTGGCTTTGTGCCCTTGAGCGATGCTGCGTTAATGCGCTTCTCTATCTCTCTTTGCTGTCCTCTCTCTCACCCCATCATCCTTCCATCGATTCCCATCTCTCGGGCTTTCTCGCCACGCTCCAATACAATGAAGTTCTCCCAGTTCGTGTTACGGCGCCTGCTGAGTGCTGGCTTTTATCCCCCATCACATTCCCAGAGTTTTTCCTAGTTTTCCGCAGCCACAAAGGTCCAAGAGGTGAAAGCCCAAGCACGTGGCTCAGCCCATGGCATTTTTTTCTCCCGCCAAATAAATTTGCCCAGAATGACCTCGAGGGACGCCATTAAATTTCACCCGAGCAGAGTTCCTAGTGACATTCCGTATGAGGCATGCTTGCTTATGTCTTTTGTTGTGTTCATGGGTTACTTGTTCTCTTATCTTGAAATCAAATCTGCGAGAGTCAACCGACTTCAGTCACAGTTCACATCGCTTGACAATCACAGCTGCTTCTACGAGAAAGATGTTTCGAATTGCGTTGTTGTTGCTTCGGCTTTTCTTGCACTTGACATGTCAAACTCAAGACTTGCACGTCTTGTATGCTACAGCTCGACGTTTCACATTATTTAGAACTGCCAGTTGTTAAAGTGATCCTTTGAAAAAAATATTTTAAAAAACGCAGCATGTTATGGGTTACACAGACTAGTCAACTGATTCCTTCTCCAGTGCCATCGAAAGCAGCAAGACCGACCGCCGAAGACACATGACACAAATTTCCTCTATACACTGCAATTTTTTAGACGACGTAGATTTTCATTTTGTGAACATGTGGTCATGTTTCATTCCATAGTTGTGCTAAACATTGTCTCTCCTGACTCAGAACAGATGAGAGCTCTGAATTAACACGCACCTCTTTGTCCAGTTGGCCAAATGTTCAGTTTTCATCGACTGTTTTTTGTTTTCCACTAAAACCACGAGGTCATTTTACTAATGAGATTGAAGAAGGTGAATCTGTGAATGTCTGTGAAATCTCTTCCTTTCCTCATCAAGCTGCTTTCAGATAAATAATTGAAGTCGGTGTGTGTGATTGGATAACCTGAAACAGAGGATCTGCCAGAGGATGGATGCCACTAGAAAAAAAAAAACTAGAGTCGGACATTTTATCCGATATTTTTGGTTTGATCCAATGAAATGCGTCACGTGGTGTGTTTTTTGGACCAGTCTACCAGTTGATGCCAACCTTAAACCCGGATAGCACCATGGCATTGTTTCAACGTTGAAATGTGGTTGAATGCGTTGATCTGATATTGAATCAATGTCATTATCACACATCATGCTATCTGGGAACCTATTTGTTTATTCAGGCCGTCTACTGAAGAATGTACGCGTACAAGCTGTTGCTCTGTACAAAGTGTGTGACTGGCCCCAGTTTCCTCTACGCATTAAGACTTGGCTCATATTATCTCTCACAAGATGCTGCATTGCCTGATTTTCCTCCGAACCATTTGGAGCATTTAACACACCATCCAAAGCTTGTGAAGAAATCGAGATGAGCCGAGTGTTTGTTTTACACTTTTATTTATGGTGTACTTGGGAACGACCAAAGCTGAAGGATTGCACATACAGTATATATGAGGAGGAGTAGGAGGAGGAGTGGAATGAATGGCGAGACAGATGCACTCTTGAGATAAAGACGCAGAAGAGGAAGGGAAAAGAGCGAACGAGCAGATGCGGAGAAGCAAATGCAGTCGATAGAAGAGATGAAGTTTCTCTCCTGCCATATCAGGTTTCACAGCCTGACCTCTGGGAACGTAGAGAACCAGGCTACACACACACACACACACACACACACACACACAGAGGCAAATCGTCTGTCCTGGCTGGCATGACAAGGCTTGCTCTGATGGTAGCTATGCAGTTAGCACTCTATAAACAAAATAACACGCAGCGAGAGGCGGGAAAAATCATTTTCTGCATCGTCACACCTTTAATGAGACGGTCACACCTGCGCTAACATGTGGCTACGTTTTCAGGTGTGTGTGTGTTTGGAAATTACTTTTCCTTTTTCCACAGTGACTTAGGCCAGTCAACTCTGAGTAACACATGAGAGCAGAAGATGTTTTTTTTTCTCCCAGGCATGCTCCATCTTGATTAGGGTATGCGTCGATACGGATAGCGCTGTCCGTCAAATCGGAGCTTGCAGAGATGCCTGGATGAATTTACAATCAAACTTCTTGCTTTCACTGCAAACCTCATGAATTTGTTCTAATAATATTCCAATTTCCACGGCGAAAGAGGGTGGAGCTTCACATGTTCTCCTCGTGTCTGTGTGCCGGTTTCCTTCAGGTTCTCAGATTTCCTGCCATGCTGGTAGACGGATTGGTGAAGTTAAATTGCCCCTAGGTGTGAAAGTGTGTGTAAGTGTGTGTGTATGTGTGTGTGTGTGTGTGTGTGTGATGGACTGTCTTGTCATCCACGTTCACGTTAGCAGGTGACAAGTCGCACATTCCGCTTGTACTTTGGGCGTGTGATGACCAGTTCTGCTGTTGCTTGTGGGCGTGGCCTGTACAGGTTTTTTTTGCATTCCATTGTTATCTGCTTGGCTTTTTACTAGCTTTGTTCTAAGAATTCTGGGAATTAATAACTTTGAACAGGAGTCCTACTCAGACTGGAACATAATACATATCATTGCTCGTTTTTTTATTTTTTAAAAAGTATAAATCGAATCAATTTATGTGACCTGGAGCGAAATTGAAATCATTCGAATTTTCCGAACGTCACAGAATCCCTGTGAATTGATTTTCGGATTACACTCGTAAACCAAGCCAATAAAGTGTAACCCAATAGAGTGTAACCTAATCTCTTGAAAACCTCTTTGAAGTGGCCGAGTCCATCTGCTCCCATTCAGACTGTAATTACTGTATCTAATGAGGAAGCATTCACACACACACACACACACACACACACACACACACACACACACACACACACACACACACACAATCTCTCTTTCTCGCTCTCACACTTATCTTTTATCCTAAAAAAACAACAAGGAAAACCTGATGGTTTAAAATAACAACAAAATGACCTTCATGTGCTTTGGTGTCAAATATGAAGGAGGAAAAAAGGAGAAAAAGACCAGAGGCGAGCGGGACGAGAGAGAAGAGAGTCTGGTCTTTATTGATGGAGACTGTGTCAGCAGTGCATATGAGAGATGGGAAGATAAAGAGAGTGAGACAGAAAGAAAGAAAGAAAGAGAGAGAGAGAGAGAGAGAGAGAGAGAGAGAGAGAGAGAGAGAGAGAGGACGAGATATATGGAGAGAGAGCAAAGAACAGATTGGGAGTGTTTTGTACACCACAAAGAGGATCTCTGTCCACGCTGGTGTCTGGTGTCCTGTGTCTGGGGAGAGAGACTGTTTGTGTGTGTGTATTAGTATGGTGTATGTATGACACTGGGAAAAGGGAGTGGGCCTAACACAATGGAAAAAAGACCTTCACATAACGCTCATAACAGGTGAAAAAATGTGTCATTGATATCGTTTTCTGTGAGGAGATGGTTATTTAACATTTTTGGAAGGAGTCTCCAGTGCAAGAGCTTTATAATATTCAGAGGTAAAGCTGTGACTAGGTTTTTGACAGATATTATTGGCATTCTAAGCCATCGAGGACAGACATGCTGTATGCAGTACCTTCTAGAAAGTTCTACCTCCATCAAAATGTTCCCTTTTTTCTCCTCTCCATCCCCCCTCCTGCCCCTCTCACCCACCCCCTGAGGCACCCATTCTCCACCCACACGCTCAGCATATCAGATGATCCTCAGTATGTGCTCCCATCTGTCCCTGCAGCCAAACATCCTGTAGCTCGAGGCCCATTATAGTGCGAGCCTGCTTTAGCGTGCATTAGCCCCGACTCGGAGCAAGAGTGTGTTTATTATGGCTTCCGATCGAATCATGTCTAATCTCATCTGCCTCTCCATCCCTCACTCACTCCAACTTTCCACTGCAGACCAAATAAAAGCAGAAAAGCAGCCCCGGCCATAATGTTGTTTTCTCCTTCCTTTGTTTTTACGAGGCCTGATGTCACTTGCAGTAAAAATACAGTCAAATTTAATAACATTTCTTCCTGATATTAAAGACAACAGAAAAAAGTAATTGTTTTCCATCTATGAACAAAATCCTACAGATTAGTAGTGATTACTATGTTAGCTTGTTAATATGCTAAACTTATAGATATGCTAGCTTTACATACTGGGACATTGAAGAGTACGTTATGCTGCCCTGTGATGCAGCATGAGCAGCAT
>JAOVYU010000067.1:1255476-1271736 GCA_025674565.1 Synodontis membranacea
ATCTGGGGCAGTAATGGTACAGGTTCACTTGGGTAAGGGCGTGGCCTAAATCTGAAGGCGGAGCTTGTACAGTTCATGAAATACAGACTCATTGATCCATGTTATGAACCTGTTTGTGGCCGTTGATGTGTTCTGAGGCGAGTGTATGATGAGTTATTATTATTATTATTATTATTATTATTATTATTATTATTATTTATTCACATGATTATAAACTAGAGGCTGTGATCTTCCTTTCCTTTTTGTAAACATTATCTTCATAGCCTCATGGAGCTTCTGATACTTTTTTGTACAGTTCAAGAATCAGAAACTTCAGATTCTGAACAGTTTAGTTAGCTATACAGTCAAATAATTGAATATTTTATTTATATATATAGTTGTTTTGTTGGTTTTTTGTTGTTTATCTGTAGTTGGAGGTTTACGATGTCACCCAAAATCTCCTTTCTGTTAAATTAAGCGATTCTCAATCACTTGTAATAATAAAAATCATAAAATGGTAACGTAAAAAAATCACATCATTTAAGGGAAAAGCTCGAAATAAGTCAAAATAACTGAAATCCACGTCTGAAACTCCACCATCTTCCCGCTTAAAGTTCCCGCTCTCTCTTCCCACAATCCTCTGCGCTGAAGAGATTTTGTCTAACTATCTATATTTTAAATTCCTTCAAAGGATCCCTTCTGTTCTCATATTATTCTGTATGTAACGGACCTGAACCGGCCACAAAGGAAAGAAAAGATGAGGCAAGTTTCCACGTACAAGACGTGAATGAAGGGGAAAAAAAAACATTCGAGACGGCTTTGGAAGAAATCGCTACCAGTCACTTCTCACTGCACGGTCACACATCGCTGATGGAGTTTCTTCATTCAGATCTGATGAAAACTGGCCTGTTTATGTGGCGTGAAATCTAAAGGTCATCCCCTGCTCTAAATGCAGACCCACATGCGGCCACTCGGTCGATACCGAGCCACAGTAACCGCTCTCTAGCTGCACTGGACATTGATCAGTCGGGTGCCAATACTATTGCTTTTGTAATTATCCTCTGCTATATTAGTCATGTTAGATAGTTTAGTTTATGTCCTGTTGTTATATGATGTGAAACGATGCCACCGGCCGGTTGTCGGACATGTTAATGAGCCTCCCGCGGCTGTGGCGGGAGATCGATCGATCCTCAGTTTAGAGAATGTCTCTGTGTGAGGATCACAGTGCTGACTCTCGGTCACAGGAGGACTGTCCGAGAATTTAAAGAGCAAAGACTCGCTAAAATCCTGAAAACAAGACACAGGGAGGAAACCACACACTAATCTGGTAAGAACAAGACTTTTAATCCTGCTTCTGTGGACGGATCACGGGAGAATTCCTTGGTCTTTTGACTGTAATAAATGTTCTTTTCCAGGCATTTATATTCCCACCTCTAAACACACGGCGGAGTGCTTTACAGCCTCGAGTAAAAACTCGGAGAAGGTTAGAGAGCTGGTTGAGCTTAAGACCCCATTTGGAACAAAAGTTAATCACGTATAACATCAAAACAGCTGCTTCCAGAAATTCTGAAAAAGTACTACTAATAAAAAAATAATGTAAAAAAAAATAATAATAAAAAAAATCTCTCATGATCTTTAAGAACAGAGCATTGTGATACAATTTTACATCATATCACCCAGACTTAATAAAGCACATTCAGTTATATGATCATTCCAAAGAACAAAGATGGCTTTTTTTTTTTTTCTGTGAACAGCAAAAGTTTAGAAAAATGTAATAAAAGTGAAGAATTGACTCAAAATATCATCAAAGTGTCCTTCAGTGAAGCTAGTAATAATAATAATCATAATAATAATAACAATTATTCTTCTTCTTCTTCTTATTATTATTATATAATGAAATTTTCTATTTAGTTTTCTGTTTAGCAACTGATTTTAAATGTGTTTCCTAAATAAATGAAAAACATTGTGTAAAATTACTAAACTGCCAGCAAACAATCAAAAAAAAAAATACATTTAAAAAAATGAGCTGAGATTTAATTCAGTGTCCTGGAAAATAAAGTAACATTATGATGAAATCTGTTTTAAAACAGTTTTATGACCTGAAAGTTTCAGACTTTGTTTAGTTTAAAACGTAATAAAAAACTATAAGGACGTACCACGATTCTCACAATATCACACAACATCTCCTGGAACAATGTAACGTGAACATGTTACACTGATATAATCACTTATATTGTTAAAATCACAGACACATATGAAGTCATTTCTGAAGATAAAGTCATTCATTTGATCTGTAGCCTAAGGCCCTAAATGTCCACCCATGCATCCATTATCTACAGCGCTGGAGCCAATCCCAGTTGACTTTGGGCGAGGGACAGGGTCACCCTGGACAAGTCGCCGGTCGCCAGACAGATATTCACACCTGGGGCAATTTAGAGTAGCCAGTTGACCTGATCTGCATGTCTTTCGGCTGTGAGAGGAAACCAGAGCAAATGTAGGAAACCCACACGGGCACGGCGAGAACACGCAAAGAACATGCTTTCCACATGGAAAGGCCCCATTCGGCCGCCAGGTTAATCCCAGAACCTTCTTGCTGCACCACCTTGTTAGTTACCGTAAATGTCCAAAGATGAAATGGAATCCGATCTGAGCTTTAGCGATCACATCAAAGCAAAGTCATAGTCATTCCTTCCTCCCTTCTGGCTGCTCCCGTTAGGGGTCGCCACAACGCATCATCATCTGGATGTTCGACTTGACACAGGTTTAACGCTGGACGCTCTTCCTGATGCAACACTCCCCAGTTTATCTGGGTTTGGGACCGGCACTAGGACCACACTGACTTGTGCAAGCTGGGGTTTTCCGTTCGAGCTCCCGGCAGCGATGGCTGTCACATCACTGAGATTCGACCTTGCTATCTCCTGATGATATTCCGATTATCCAATATATCCAATTCCCAGATCCTTCCTCTACAGGACCGAGGTTAGTGTTGCCAGTTGTTGTTGTTTTTTTTAAGAGCTAAGAGGCTTGCAGTAGGACGTCCCCCAGCGTCAAAGCTCGTCTTAAAGCTACCGAGATCCGCTTAGTAAATCTTGACTAAAACAAGACAAAACAAAAAGACTAAAATGTGACTAAAATGTGACTAAAATGTAAATACAATTTTCAGCAAGTAACTAAGACTGAAACTAAATTTAACATTCTTGCTGAAAGGCTAGTGGTCCTCACCAAGACATGGTGAAACAGCTTTCAGCCACTACGTTAGCCACAGCTGGAAACAGTTCCCAGGAGAGAACATCTGCTCCAAAACTTTATCCCTCTTTAAATCCAGGCTGAAATATAAGCTTTTGTTCTCTTATGCGGTTGATACAAATTTTAGTTTCCTCATTTGTTTTTAATTTCAAAATGAAAACAGGAAAACAAGGTATCAGATATTTTTTTGTTTGTTTGTTTGTTTGTTTGTTTCATTTTTGTTTTTTCTGGACACGAACTAAAAGAGTAAATTAATCCCTTTTTTCATATTCTTTTCCTCTTCATCTATATTGCTCTGTACATTAACCTCCTAAGACTCAACTGTCCTCCTGTCATCTTCTTGTTTATGTCCTAACTTCCTCTCACTGCTTTGCAACTACGCAGGTTTGCTGTGCTGAGCGCTCCTGTTTATCCAGACCAGATGAAGTGCGGAGTTGCCAACCGCTTCCCAGCCTTCTCCCTCAGCTTTAGCCGTAGCAGGCGTTCCATCTCCAGGAGTTCACCTCCAAATATCGAGCTCGTCACCATCCCTAAGGTGAAGGAACATACGCAGAACATCACAGAGAAGGTCAACCAAATAGATCAACAAGAGACACATGAGCTACGGGTGTAACGCACTGCTGCTATTTATACCTGTTTCAGTGCTTCAGATATCCGGATCTGAATATGTATTCAAATTTAAACCCAAAGTGGGTGTGGCCTTTCCAGATTAAATATTGAACCCTACCAGTCTTCCCCTGGAAACACTGGAAAGCTTGAGAAAAAACTGCCTCTGATATATATATATATATTCTAAAGGCAAACAAACTAGTAACTGAATTTACACCACCGCTTCCCTGAGCAGGCAGTCACTAAGGATGAAGTCAGGTCAAGTGAGCTTTTTGTCATTCCTCTTTATAGTTACTTGAATGAAATGCTATTTCAGGACCATGGTGCAAATAAAAAAGCAGTACAGTACACAGCTACATAAAGTACAGAACAGTCTGAGATGAGTGGAAAGCATACAATAAATTCACAGGACTGCGTGCCGCAGAACAGCGTGATCAAACGGCTGTAATCTCCTGATTGTGAAAAGAAGCATAACAATATCAAGTGAGAGGTAGCATGAAGAGAGAGAGCTTTATGATAGTAGATGTTGCGAATGGTAACCCTAACCCTAACCCTGCTTCATTGATGTGCTGTGGAGAGTGATCATCACGGGTCCAACTGAAGTCCACAATCATCTTTGTTCTATCAAAACTGAGAGATGATGTTCTGCAGGATCCCAGTCCTGATGCACACCTCTAGTCTCGACCAGATGCCCTGTAAACGTGTGAAGCCTTTTTATATTTTCTATTATTGCGTATATTAAAAGCACATTATCTGTTCAATCCAAATAATTTTTGGTTACATCCCTAATGCACATCCAAATGTTCACGTCCATTTGTTGTGCTAGATGTTCATCAAGGAATCAATTGCTGCCTGTTTGCAAGAACGCGCAATGACAGGAGTGTGGTGAACATCCACCAGTGGAAAGATCATTAGGACAGAAATATCCCCTCAGAGAGGGACTGAAATCCAATCAATCCATAATGTCAGCTGAAGGCCACTCCCCCCTTTTTTTTTTAACCTCTGAAACTTGCATGTACACCTTCTCTGGGAGATCATTTTCATCCAGTTCCCACAACTTGAGCCAAAATATAGACCCAAAAAAATCACATCTTTGTAATTTTGGAACATTCATCCCTTCTTTCATTTGACCCTGCACTCTAATAGTCCAGAACGTGGCAGTGTGTAGGTCAGTGCCATTTCAGTCATCAAAGTCAATCCAGTTGTAAAAGATGTAGATGGAAACAATAAAAAAAACACTAGAAGTGATCAAGAGTGGGATAATGAAAATCCTTGTAAATCCATATTGTTTGAAAAGGTAGTGCTTTCACTCATGCCAGACAGGAAGGAATGACCGTTGGATGGTAAAAAAAAAAATGAAGAAACCTTTCGCAGTGATTCTGTGGGAACCTGAGCATACGTCACCAGATTCCCTTTGGCCCTTAAGGATATCACATTTAACATTTGGAAAGTTTTTTTTAGATATTTTCTAAACTCAACTCCTGAAATCAGGATCTGGCTCAAAATTGACGCTGGATGTGAAGAGAAAAAATGCCTTTCTACACATCTTAGCTGTGAAACACCAGAAAATGTCTTTATGTAGAAACTCAAAGTGGCCTTGAGTCCATCCTCAAGAGTTTTGGAATTAGTGACACAGGACAGTGGCGTTTGGCTTCTTACCTGGAAGGATGGTCATATCAATCAAGTGATTTGGAACGGATCTACATCTTCTCCATGCAGCCTCTCCAGGTGTCCCACAAGGCTCAGTGCTGGGTTGTCTTCTGTTTTTCTTCTGTTCACACTCACAATCTACTATTTTTTCTCAGTTCACATTACTAACTTTACTCTGTCATGACTCTCTTAACTCTCCATTACAGCAACAGTAGGATCTGGCTATTTCTGTCCATGGAGGCCTATCAGGTGCTTTCGAATGGAGTACTCAGTGCACCATCTGACTGTTTTGGAACTGATCCACAATGCTGCTGTACAGCTTTTGTTCAGCTATATTCTTCACCAAGAACTTCAATTAAAGTTTACTTATTTAAAAAAAAATAAATCCCTTGATGTGTGCTAAGGGTGACCTACTTCTAGCCATTTTAAAAATATATTTTATGATGTTTTGGTGCCTGTTATACTGTAAATTTGTACTCATTCCAAGGTAAAAGGTCTCTGAATATGCCTTTCTTGATACAGACGCTGTCTCTTGGCACCAATGTGCTCCCTGAGCATCCAGACGTCCATAAGTGGATCATGCTGCACTACAGTCCCTTTAAGGCAGTATGGGATTGGGTCATATTGCTGCTAGTGCTCTACACCGCAATCTTCACCCCCTACTCAGCCGCGTTCCTGCTTAACGAGACGACAGAGAATCAGCGACACATCTGTGGTTACATCTGCAACCCACTCAACATCGTGGATGCCATCGTGGATGTTCTGTTCATGGTGGACATCGTGATCAGCTTTCGCACCACATACGTCAATCAGAACGATGAGGTGGTGACGCATCCTAAACGCATTGCCATCCACTACATGAAAGGCTGGTTTCTTATTGACATGGTGGCTGCCCTTCCTTTTGACCTGCTCATCTTTAGATCCGTGTCAGACGAGGTGAGAAAATAACTATAAACGATAAAAGATTTATGGGGCGTGTTCAGCAAGATCTTATTCTTTCAAGTTCTTTATTTTTACAGCAAAACCCAGGAGCCTTTATTATGTTTTGAAAACTAATATAAAATGTTTTTGTCCTGACTCAATCATATAGAAGTCATAAAAGAAAAATCTGTAGCAAAGTTGTTCTAAAAAATTAGGGGTGTTCTAAAACTTTTGACTGGTAGTGTGTATTAAACATGGAAAAGGGAATCTTGCAAGCTATTTGAAAAATACTATCCTTCCCGTCTAAGACTGTTTGCTATTGTTTAACTTCAGACAACAACCACTCTGATTGGTCTCCTGAAGACAGCACGGCTGCTCCGATTGGTCCGTGTGGCCAGGAAGTTAGATCGGTACTCAGAGTATGGAGCTGCTGTCCTGTTGTTGCTCATGTGTACGTTTGTGCTCATTGCTCACTGGCTGGCATGTATCTGGTATGCCATTGGCCACGTGGAGAGGCCCTACATGAAAACAGGCTGGTTGGATAACCTAGCCGATCAACTGGGGAAGTACTATAATGACAGCGATGCCAACTCAGGACCTTCCATAAAGGATATGTATGTCACTGCGCTATACTTCACATTCAGCAGCCTGACCAGTGTAGGTTTTGGGAATGTCTCACCCAACACCAACTCTGAAAAGATCTTTTCCATCTGTGTCATGCTTATTGGCTGTAAGTGATTCCACATACATTCAACTCTTCATAGTTCCTCTTATGTTCCCAGTTCCAACTGTAGATGGTGAAAACCATCTTTACGTAACGGTGAAGTTGGTTCCATGAATACTAAAGTGGTACTGTTATAAAGTATATTAGTCTCTTGCTAACTTCTAAGTCACAACCATCATTATAACAGATAAGAAAAAGGCTCCTCGAAAATAAAATTTTCAGTTAAATGTTAACCTTTATATATATATATATATATATATATATATTAAAAAAAAAAGATTACTTTATGTTCTCCAATCTTTCAGCCCTCATGTACGCCAGTATATTTGGGAATGTCTCAGCAATCATACAGCGTCTTTATTCTGGAACCACGCGCTACCACACACAGTTGCTGAGGGTCAAAGAGTTCATCCGTTTCCACCAAATACCACCTGGCCTGAGGCAAAGGCTGGAAGAGTATTTCCAGCATGCTTGGTCCTACACCAATGGCATTGATATGAATGCTGTAAGGGACCTGTGCACCTCAACACCACATACTCTAAACAACCTGTAAATCTAGACAACCAATATAACTGACCAAACGGGTCACTTTGATGGATACGTCTTGCTTGCTATTGTTGTCTAAAACATTTCTTTGATCTTGACCTTCTTGTAGGTGTTGAAAGGTTTTCCTGAATGCTTACAGGCTGATATTTGTCTGCACCTGAACCGCAACCTGCTACAGAACTGCAAGGCCTTCAAAGGGGCTAGTAAAGCCTGCCTGAGGGCCCTCGCCATGCGCTTAAAAACTACCCACTCCCCACCAGGGGACACTCTCTACCATCATGGTGATATTCTCCATACCCTGTACTTCATCTCCCACGGCTCAATTCAGGTGTCCTGCAATGAAGTTGTGCTTGCTATACTCGGTGAGCACAGCGATCCATCTAGCATAATCTGTTCTGGCCCAATTTGTTTACTTAAAATTGGAGATATTTCTGGAGATGCAATGTTCTAACCTACAGTCAAGCAGCTTTATAAAAATCCAGATCTAAATGAAGGTCCCTAATGAGTGAGCCAGAGATGAAAGTAGCAAGGAAAAACTCCATGAGGCAGCATGAGGAGCAAGATACCTTGAGAGGAACCAGGGAACTCATCCTTTTCTGCATTACAGCAGGGATAATAAATCATTAAATATGCCTAATATAAGAGTAAAGGCAAGCAGTACTAAGTGTTTTGAAAGGATGTTCATTATGACCATCAGTCCTGGGATGAGCACAGGAAAGGTTTTATGATTACAGGAACAGTGCTTAGGTACACGTTTATCACATCCAGGTGGAACTATCCACCCAAACAATGGTGAGACTTTGGCATAAATTGTTTTTGTTTAGGGAGACTAGCCGCAATAGCAGAAACCGATTCACGATTGCAGAAGCTCCAAGCAAAATTCGAGCATCAAGGTTAACCAGGCAGGTGTGGAGTGTAAGAGGAGCCACAGCGGTAGACGTGTATCAGGATGGTACAGAAGGTTAACAGTGAGGTCTTCACCATAGTACACAATACTGCTGTTAATTATTATTAATGATGGTTCCAAATGATTTATTCCATACGCACTTATGTGCAGGCAAGAACAACATCTTTGGTGAGCCCATAAACCTGTATGCAGAACCTGGCCACTGCAATGCTGATGTGAGGACACTCACCTATTCTGATCTCCATCAAATCCAAAGAGATGATCTCTTGGAGGTCCTAGATATGTACCCAGCCTTTGCTGAAAGCTTCTGGAGGAATCTAGACATCACGTTCAACCTCAGAGAAGTACACATGCACAGTTACCCTTTGTAGAAAATACAAAGCTTTGCTTCAAAGACCACATACATTTTTGTCTACAATCAGGTAGATCAGGTTCTTCACACCATACACAGTGAAGATAATGGCTGCCATTACCATATTAATCATCCAGGAGGTAACAAAAAATCACTGGAGAGATGCAACAGGCCAGGTAAGAAGTCAACTACACTGAGGAAAGGATACCTAGTAGAACATTTTTCATTTAATTATAAACAACCACCTTTTATGCATCCTGGACAGATGGCATGGATCAAGATGATTCCTATTCAGTTCAGACATGTACAGGTCATCACTGCTTTGCTGGCCCTCACACTCACTGGGATGAACTGTGTAGCTGTGGCCCCTCCAGAACTCAGTCTAGTGAGAACATCAACAAGCCACCTCTTTCCCACAGCCAGGTATACACCCCTGAAGGAGACCCCCAGGATTACCCTCCATCAACCCTACGGGTGATCAGACCCAACAGCAAATCTGGGATGGGCATGGAGTCTGGCATGGACAGAGGTAGCTACTCCAGTTACCTTTGCTGTAACGTACCTGGAACAAATAACCATGTCAATTTTTCTGTGTTCAATTCTTTAGTCATTTTATCTTTCTATCCTACTGTAGGAGCTAATCTTTCTAGATTTTACCATTACTGGCCAGATCATTGGTCCACTCAGTACGCAGGCCGTTCTTACAGATCCTCTTCCGTCCAAGCCTCATATCATCCACCTCCATTTGCAGAAGACTGTCCCAGTGAGCTTGAGGCCAGACTTGAGTTACTGCAAAGTCAACTTAACAGGTAGGTCAATAAAAAGTTCGTTCCTGGCCCATTTATTTACAAGCACCGGGGTGAAGTTAATACTGTAGTTTACAAACATACAGTGCAATCCCAATGTAACAGAAGATGACAAATGTTTTGGTTTTGACTCTGTGGTGCTCCATTTAGGCCCAGTCTTTGACACAGAAAATTGAGAATATTTCATTGTTTTCCCCTGAAAATGATATACAGTACTCTCTGAAGTATCAGAACAGCATGGCCAATTCTTTTGTTTAAAACTAAAAATGAAAAATATTGGAACACGTGACTGACAGGTGCTTCTTACTGCCTGGATGTGAACTGTTAGATTGTCTGTTTAAACAGTTAATAGCTCTGAATGTCCACTCTTGGTTCGAATCCTGTGAAGACTGCATTTGTTGTTAAAAAAGGATAAACCATCATGAAGAACAGAGAGCTGTCTGTAGGAGAAAAGCAAGTCATTTTGAATCTGAGAAAAGAGGAAAATCCATTAGAGCCATTGCAGAAGCATTAGGAATAGCCAGTACCACAATTTGGAATTGTCCTGAAAAAGAAAGAAACCACTGATGCACTAAAAACCAGACATCAAACAAGTCGCCCAAGTAAAACGACAGCAGTTGATGAACGCTGTGAAGCAAAAACAACAGTCAGTGACATCACTAACAACCTCTACAGGGAAGGGGTGAAGGTCTCACAGTCCACCATATGAAGAAGTCTTTGAGAGCTGCAATGTGTAGGCCATACCGCAAGATCCAAAAGATCCACTCATCAGCAGTAAGAATGCCAAAGCCAGATTGGAATTCACAAAGAAAAACAGAGATGACCCACAAAAGTTCTGGAACCAAGATTAACCTCAACCAAAGTTAGAGAAAGACCAAAATATAGAGAAATAAAGGATCTGCTCATGATCCAAAACATACCAGCTCATGAGTGAAGCAAATTGCAAATGTTGTGACATGGCTTGAGCTTGCATAGCTGCTTCTTGATTGGGTTCGCTATTCTCATGATGGTAAAAGCAGAATGGATTCAGAAGTCTATACTTACAGAGAAATGCATCCAAAATACTTGTGAGCAAGACAACGACCCAAAACACATTAGCAGCGCAACAAAGTACTTCTCTCTCCCTCCTAGCATTTGTTCCATTTTTTACGGGGTCCGCTTACATGTTTTGATTTGGCAGAGTTTTTACGCCGGATGCCCTTCCTGACGCAACCCTCCCCATTTATCCGAGCTTGGGACCGGCACACAGGAATACCCCAGAGTGTGCACCCCCTTGTGGCTGGGTCTTTGTACAGCACCCGGTATTCTCTGGATGTCTCCCATCCAAGTACTAACCAGGTCCACCCCTGCTTAGCTTCCGAGAACAGGCGAGATTGAAGGGAGAAACCCTCAACAACTGAAAGAAGCTGCACTACACACCTGGAAAAGCATCACAAATGAAGAATACAGCAGTTTGGTGATGTCAGTGGTTCGCCAGTTTGATGTAGGGAGGTGCAACCAAACTTTAAGTGTTATTTGCATTAAGACTATTTGTTCCAATATTTTTGCTAGCCAAAAGAATTCTGTGGTCTGCCACCAAAGGTGCCATGTTCTTATTTTACAACATATATGGTAGTGGATCCAATGGTCTAACCCAAACTAGTGATCAGCAGTCTCAGATATGTTCTTTCTGTTAGGAACAGTGAGCCTGCCTTGATAGAAGAAAGCTTTGCTAAAGGTATCAATTTTCAAATCTCCTCTTCTAGACTGGAGGCAAGAATGACTGCAGACATTAACATGATTCTTCAGCTCCTCCAGAGACAGATTACCCCTGTACCCCCGGCATACAGCTCGGTATCACCTGGTAGTAACGGCCCAGACCCCTCAATCCTGTATGGATCTAGTGCACAAGTACTCTACAACCTGTACCCCATTCAAATGGAGAGCAGAACTACCATGGTCCAGGTGAATTTCTTGGAAAAATGTTCTCGGTTTTTGTAATGACCAAGTTATTTTGTCTCACACTGGCTGCAGTCCATTCTGAAGGGATCATGACCATGACCAAGTTAATATCAGGCATATTGTTCAAGTGGGAAGCAGGCTCGGAACAAAAACTGTAACGCACTGGTGTCGCTTTTGAAAAGTGACCATTTAGAAGGGACATTTGAAGTGAATGCTTTTCATCACTTCAGTTTTTTTGTGATTCTGTTGTCTTCAGAATGGACCCCAGGCATTACTGTTCATTTCAGAAATGCAAAGTTCACAGCTGATTCCAATCAAATCTCATAAGGCACTGGACAAAGATGCAGTTTTTGTTACTTGGAATTTAATGCGTAACTTCTATCCTTGCTTGTCCTTTATCAGAACATGACCAGGCCTGATTCAGAGTTCACACCAAAGCCTTTGGATTCCCAGCTAAGCAGCGTCCATGTGATAGCGACGGAGAAGAATGAAGAAAGCCCCAGACACATTAGCTCAAAGACCACGCCCGCTGGTACCCCCGTCCTCCAGGCAGCACCCAGTGTGATGGATACAACACGGCTTCAAGCTTCCCTGAGGTTCTCCTCACTGCCCGGTGATTTAGATTCCCCAGTAGCCATGGCCGAAATCCATAAACATGTATCCGACCCTGTCTTAGCCATTAATCAGTGACTGCAAAGAAAATAACTTCCAAAAACGACAAATTTATGTTTGCCAGCTGAGATTACACAAGACTTCTGGCTTATAAGCAGAGGCATATGCTCAGGGTTTTGATTGCATTGCTGGAGAAAAACAAAGTACTGTGGATTTCATCAGAATGTAAGAATAAGATAAAGAAGGGAATAAAGGGACCAGGGGCAAGAGAACGGTAAACATTCCGCTGTGCAGAAAGTGTGAAGTATCCCTCCATGGTCATTTTCTTCTAGAGAGTCGTGACGTGAGAGTCGGACCTCTGAAGCTCAGCAGGACCGGCAAGAGTGTTTATTTACAAGAAAAGACCCAGTTTGGTTTAAATCAAAGAAGAGACAGTTAAACGATGTTTCAGATGCGTCTTGTTGAACACATCGCTGCTGAGGCTTGATGACCTTCTGATGTAAACTTACACAGCAGCTATTATAGGTTACTTATGCTATCTAAATGAACTAGCTAGATAGTTTAGTAATATAGTGTGCTGTATTAATGAGTGTATTTATGGTTCTTGCTTGCTTACGTTTTTCCCTTTCTCTATTTTTTCTATTTCTTTTTCATTTTGTCTTTCTTAATATTTTACCATATTAACTAAATTATGCAGCTAGATAGTTTGTAATATAATATTGTAATATTGCTTTTCTTATTCTTTTCTTTCTACCTTTGTCTGAATGTCTTCTTAACTTTTATTCCTATATTTCCTCTTTCTTTTTTGGTTTGTTTTCTTTCATATTCTTTAATTCCATCATTACTGATCAGTGCCCTTTATTATAAAAAAAAAAACAAAAGAAAATGGATACACATCAAAAAGTTTAAGTGTAATATACAAATATATTTTCTTTTTTTTTTCCACCCATTTGATACATCTTGATTAGTTTTTACAAAAAAAGAAAATCACAATGTTTGTTTTTTTCTTAATAACTATAAAATAAATCACACCACAGCCTGAATGGATAATCTGCAATACATTAAAGACCCGATACAGACATTACAAACGCTGCTTACAAATGTACACACACACACACACACGTACTCGTTCACAAAAGTTGGCAGTTTTCAGACATCAGAGTGCAATAAATCCTAATGTACAGTCAAATACACTAAATACCATAAAATTAGATTTTAAAAAAGCCTCAAAACATATAAATGTATAAAAAAAAAAAGATACTTTTTTTAAATCATAACGATACATTATTTCATTTTACAACTCCTTCAATGTGCTCGGTATCATTTTTTTTTCTCTTTAGTGTTGCAAAGTTTTGCTCGGTTTCCTTCTCGGCCTAAAACTCCACATGCCGTATAGCTTAATCAGAAACCTGCTGAAGATGTGGCTCGTCTTCTCGAAAGGATCTTCAGCATGACATCATCATCATCATCATCATCATCATCTGTGTCAAGGTGTATTAACACGACTACGTCTAAGCTGAATAGGCCCTGGATGTCATTTTAAGATCGTTGCATATAAGAAAGAGAAATCTGAGCTAAAACAGTGTGTTTAGCGCTGCAGCAATCTGCCCCACGCCCCAAACCCCCACCCCCATGCCCCGCCCTCCGGTCTGCAACACAGCCAGTCTTTGTTTTGTCAGGAACTTAACATGCACTACTGGCTCTTTTTCCTGAAATCTACAGCTACAGCTCTTCACGCTGCACAGTAGAGTCACACGTTTAACGATTTTTTTTAGTGCTTTAACAAATTCCTCTGCTTTCCACCAATAGAGAAAATTCTGCATAAAAAAAATAAATAAAAATGTGAATAGTTACTGCATGTCCTCTCTCAGCTCTTATGACTGGTGATGTGATTATAATATCGGCATCATATTAAATGATATGTCATAAATGTGTTGTTTGTTTTTTAAATAATTACACACTCAGAAGAAGCTGATTTGATGTGAAACATTTTCTACTGTTTTGTCTCTTTTTTTTTTTCATGTTTGTTTTTGTACATGTTAAACTTATCACCTAATTATTATGATTTTCTCTCGAATGATCACAGAAACGTTTTCAGGTACAGTGTTACGCCACAATGGCCAGCCCTAATCCCTAACCTTATTTACACAAAAAAGGTTTCTAACTGATTTGCTTTACATTTTAGAATAAATCCTGCAGCAGATTGTGTCGGAAAACTACAGACGGTGAGGATTCGGGATTCGGAACCCAGGATGGGAGAGATCGCAATTTAGGAATTTCGGAAAGCAGAAATAAAAGTGAGAGAGCGTTTAAAAGGCAAGGCCCATTATTACACTCTCGCATCTCACCATCTCCATTAAATACTGTGGGTGTTGAATTAGTGACCTTCATGGCCAGTCAAAAGTTTTGGAACCCCGAAGAAATGTCTTTCTGTTAAAGTTAAATCCTGTAGATAGAAAAGTTACAAAAGAAATGTTTATAAATGAAGTGAGAAGGCTTTATTGTAAAAATAATCAAGTGCTTATGAGGAGTTTTTTGGGAACATTTCATTGCCAATAGCGGATAAATTGTAATAAAAAAAACAAACAAACCTTTTCTAAACTTTTGACTGACAGCGTGAATTTATTTGATTCAGCTTGTGTCTAGAAGTGGAGCTTTTTACCAGTTATAATTTGTTGAGCGGTTTAAGAGAACACTAATCTTCTGCTAATGAGCAAAAAAAAAAAACAGCACTTGAACAACAAACGTAAAAATTGGCAGATAGTGAATTGAGAAAGGATGTGATGGGATCTAATTTTGTTGTACTTACAACTACGAGTTGTGATTCTGAATGTCTCTGGAATAAAATAAAGGCAAAACTATTCCACTAGTTAAGTTACATCTTAATATAAACTCATTAAAACCTTTTTTTGCAAAATTTCCTGTGTATTCATTTGCTATAAGTTTGTATTAAAACTGATGATGGTGCTCAGAGCTGCATTTGTAATGTGATCGTGGTCATAAAATTGTACGAAAATAAAAATCCAAATCAAATCGGAGCTTAAAAATACTCTTTGATCCTAAACCATGTTCGTGCACAAAATAATCCCATAAAAAAAAGACACAATAATCGGATTCACATCACACACTGATCATTTGCAGATTGACTGAAAACAAACAAAAAAGATCATTATTTTACCGTGTATATGTATAAAACACACAAGAAGCACCTACTTGGTCTTGTTAAACAGAAATAGTACCATTAAACCGTCAGAGTGGGAACTACGGCACATCCTGGCTTTCACAACTGTTTATTCATCGACTCTCCCTCGAGTGTGTATCGGACACATCATGGCTTCCTTACGAGCGGCGAGTTGTTACATCGTGTAAATGATGAATAAATCTAATCTTAGTTTAGGATGATTCGGTCACTTGAGTCTTCATAATGATGGTGATTCCAGTGAGGGAAAGTGGATGCGTGTGCTATAAACTGATGACCTGTGGCTCCGTCCTGCTCCGTCGCTCCTGGAGTCTCACATTAATGAACGTGTAGCTATTAAAGCTGCTCCGTCCAGACGTCGGAGTCTAAAAACAGCAGCACTTATGACACCAGAATTCAGCTGCCATGTTTGGAAGACCGAAAACACAGAAGTGGATGAGAACGGAGAGGGAAATGGGGTGAGAAAAAGCAAAATGAATATCCAAATAATAGTCAAAGTAGTGATTTCCAGATCCAGTGTCATTTGGTTCGTGCATTCTCACGTGCTTCATTAGTGTTGTCTTAAAAAGAAGAAGAAGAAGAAAAAAAACATCCCTGTTGGCTCCTACCATGTCGGGTTTTTCCCATGGACACCGCGCATCGATTCATTTTTTTCCCCCAAAGTTCAATGAATTCACTTTCAGCGATGTTTAGCCGATGGGTAAAATGCCACAAAATCTGTCCAGGCTGTACACACACACACACACACACACACACACACACACACAC
>JAOVYU010000067.1:1850655-1861419 GCA_025674565.1 Synodontis membranacea
GTGAAGGAGTTTACTGCCCTCTAGTGACAGGGAGAACTAACAGGCAGCCTTAGTTATAAGTTGTACTGGCTTTTTTAATGCCAGGCTTTTTTAGGATTTCGCAGATGTGTGAAAAAAACGTGAATGTAAATTAGTTAGGTTCCACAGAAGATTTTGCGAATCTGCAAAGTCACGAATACGGAAACGTGAATGCACGAGGTATTACTGTACATCAAACTGTCAGACAGTGGCACTAGACTTAACACTGCTCACATAGCTTCTGAATAAATCTGTAGTTACAGTATGCCTGAGGTCTGAGTACTGATGAGTTTAATTTCATTATTAAATCCTCTGATTCCAGACCTTAGTGTGTTCACTGGGATGCTTTAGTAATGCATTGTGGTCTTTCCATCTCCTCAGAGCTCTTTACTACTGCAAAGCTTGTCATGATGACATCACAGACCCCAAAAGAATAAAGAAGTGCGGATGCAAACGACGTAAGTTGTAATAATGACAAGCACGCTTCCATGTCTACGGTTGTCCACCATATTTAGACTTTCATTAAAAATGGTTCTCTAGGGGTTCTTCTGAGTTCTTACGCTAAAGATAAAAGATGACTTGGAACCCTTTGTGACTGAGTAGCATTTAGTTGAGTAGAACTTTTAACGGTTCCACTAAAGGGATCTAAAAATGTTCTACATTTATGAAAATGTCGTGATGTACCACGTCACACATGAGGGAAGTCGAATTCTTCTACATTCGCTTGTTGACATTTTTGACATGTTCCTGCTTTTCTGCTGCTGTGGAAATGGCTCAATCTTATCATTCATGTCTGTTAGTGACATATTGTGAGTAAACACTGCTTCTCTCTCTCTCATGTGAAGGTTGCATATGGTTCTGGTTTATACTGTCGCTGCATGTAATCTTCTGCTTCCTACACCATCGCTAGACAGGACATTTTTTCAGAAGGTCACCTTAAGGGTGTAAAATGTTTGAATCGTTATATATTATTAATAAATCCAATTTTTGATAGTGTCTAAATCTTAGAACCGAAAGCTGATGGAAACCATGCATGACCTCCCTGTTACATGTGCATGATGCATGAAATCTGTAAAAACTCAAGTATTTTATATGCTACTGTACAACTGAAAGTCTTCTAAAAAACTCTTGCTATCTGCTCATGGATGCCCAACACGTACAGGTTGATTTCATTCTGTGCTAATCGTCACATCCTTCATTTTTTCCTACACCAAATGTCTGTTCTCTTTCCAGTTCAGATGTCTTACAGGGCTCATCCTGGGCCTACATGTCATTCTGAATTTAATTTTTGATGACAAACCGATTGATAGAGCCTGAAAGCATTCTGTCTTGTTAAGTCATACTGAAGGACTCAATACTGGGTTCCTCAATAAGTTTTAAGTTCATTCAGTGCAAGGTCTTGTTATAGTTCTCAAGGTTTTTAAAGCATACTATCATTTTCTTTTTAGTTCATCAGAGGTTCTAACTATGATGCTCTATATTTCCTACTAGCATCAGTACTAGGTTCCTTTGTAGTTAAAATAAATTTAACTTAAATTTCAGGAATAGGTTCCTCTATAGTTGTTTATAGTTGTTTAATTGTTAAAGCCTCTGCACCGGGTCTCTCTCTGGGTTTTTCAGGGCTCAATCCTAGATGGAGTCCTTCAAGCTCAATCCTGGGTCTCAATAGTTCTGGAGTTCTTTAGGACTTCCTATTGGGTCTCTCTGTAGTTCTGGATTTCTTCAGGGTTCAATCCTAGCTATGTTTATAGTTTAATTAACTCTCATGGCCCAAATAACCCCACAGAAATGTCCCTTGTGGCTGTGAATAAGAACTTCATGCTGCTAGATCAAACTGTCATTGGTCCTCATTCACTTTGACCTCACAGGAACATTCAGCATAATCAATCAGTCACAAGATGCTCCTGTCCATCCTCATAAGCCTTGGAATTGCCTAATTATCCACTGAAGGGAGGATCTATCCAGTTAAACGGAGAGGATCCACATCTGCTTCATGCAGACTATCTACTGGTGTCCCACAAGGCCCAGTGCTGGGTCCTCTTCTGTTTTCTCTCTGTACCTCAGTGAGGTTGTATTCTTTTCTTGCCATTGTTATGCTCATGAAACTGAACTCATCCACTCCACTTTTTGCATGGATCTTGTCATGGAGCTGAGCTGATGTACAAGCATGGAGATGTTGTGATCTCCTAGGAGAGCCTTCAGTTCACACCATCTGGCACATAACCTGACCATGAGGTAGTGCTGGACTATCCTTCTCTCCTAATTTTATTAACCTGACTCGGTCATGCAGGTTTCTCTTTTATAGCTTTAGAAGGGTCCATGGAGACCACTCAGCATGACTCACTTGTCATAGGGAGACTGCACTACTGCAACTTCCTCCTGAAAGGTTTTCCCCTGCATGTCATCTGAGTCATGCAACAGATCCAGAATGATCAAAAACACTGATGCTTGCATACAAATCCTAAAACAGACCAGTGCCTCGCACCTCACTCTGCTCCCTGGTTCCAGCTTCTAACCCACCACACCTTACCACCGCACCTTACAAAGACGTAATGAAGACCTACATCAAGACTCTTCTCTGTCCTGGAGCCCAGGTGGTGGAAAGAAAACAATTTCTTGACTTATTGGGGTTTTCTTTCAATGCTGTTTCTAACAGGGTTTAATTTGAGGTATTCTTAGATGCTGAACTTTGAACTAGTCTGAAGATGTGTGTCTGCTAAGTGCTGTAAATGTTTGGTTCATATTTGGTTCTGTAATTTATTATAGCTCAAAATTGGGCCCCTCAGTAGTTCTTCAGGGTTTTCTGGGTTTAATATGAGGCTCTAGATATGTAGACCTTCAAGGCTCAATAGCAGGACTCCACTTATAGTTCCTTAGAGTTCCTCATTGGGTCCCCAGTTCTTTAGGGATTAATACATTGTCTCCTTAAGCCCCTTTCACATACTAAACCCATTTATGATTCAGAGAAAAACAACACCGAATACTTGTGTTCCCGATCAGTCTTCTATAATGGTAAAGAGTTGCGTGTTCCCACCTGACTGTGTTTATCAGGATGCTACAGAGCATGAACCTCTGCAAGACGTGTAACCGAATATGACATATAGTTCACAAGGCAGCAAGTCCATATTGCTGTGAAAAGACCAAGAAAGCTTCTTATTTCCATCATTACAATTTTGAGCCATATCTGATGAAGGTTTCTTTAATTGCTGTTTTGAATTTGACACCAGTTGTTTTACAGTGAGTATTTGGATTATGTCAGAAGTTCCATCACATTATCACTGCATCATCATTTACGTCACCGCCAGGAACATCATGACTGGTCAAAACATGTTAATCCGATGGTTCTGATTCCCACTGGAGCCATAGCAGAAGATTACCATTAATGATACTGGATTGCCAGAGGAGAGATTAATGTTTTGACTTTAGGGTTTTGCTCCAATTCCCATGACAGCATTACAGCTTAATAGCAATAAATAAATGCTATTCAGTACAAGTATGAATGGAGTATTGTTGTGTTATAGAGGACTCAATACTCAAATATTAATTTCTGTGGTTCTTCAAAGCACAGGATTTCTCTGTAGATCTTAAGTTCATTAGTACTGTACTCAAAACTGGATCCTACTGTAGTTCTAAGTTCTTCATTTACCTTCTCCTCTTATTCCCATTATTCATGTCTATGACTTCAGCCAAGACGGCAGGCAGCCGCCGAATGCGACTGGCGTGTTGTTTATGTTGCGGCGAGGCTGAGCACGGCTGCTCGTGCACATCTCACAGCACTCGTAGTAACATGGAGACTCCACCATGTGCCTTGCCTCTTTCTCCCACCTCTGTTAGTGATAAATCAGCTACTTTACGCTCCTGTAAGTCTTTCATAGTCGTCTCACCTGCATCCTAAACATGGCTACATCGCGATGTTGTGGATGTGCTTTTATTACACTCGCATGTGCAGATCTTTATTAGCGGCTGTGAGCTTCTGGCTGTTGAATTGCATGTTTTATGTTTTATATAATATATCTAACTAAATTATGCCACTTTATTCATTCTAATGTACTGTTGAAATATAACATCCTTTTTTTTTTTTTTTTTTTCATTTACATCCATTACCAAAAGCAGTTCAGTTCCTTAATCGAAGAGCAGAGTCTTAACTAATCCGGCTTTGTGTTTGTGCTCTTATTTTCACATCCTTGGGCCTTATTTATCAATTTATTAACAAATCCATGCATAAATTCTTCATAGGAACATTTAAACAAGAAATGTGGTTTTCATGAAATCTATATAAGACGACTCACTAATATGAACCTGATAAGAGTTGATGGGTTTCATATCATATAAATGTTAATGGGTTTTTGTCATTTTATATACAGATTACACTGTCAGGTTTAAATCACTTACTTATTACAACGACACACCAATTTAAGAAATATTTTGTGAAACTCAGTCATTTAATATTAATGACTTGAAAGCAAGTGATTCAAGATACATAAATTAAGAAAAATACTGTAATAGTTGCCATTTAATTAAAAAGGAAGAATCATTAGTGTCTATTGTAGTCAGTGTGCTGTAATGGCAGATTTAATACGTGCCGCACTTAGGAGACCCTCTTTCACCTTTTAATCGTCATTTTGTCATTTTTTTTTGTATCTTATGGGGTTTTGTGGATGTGGCTAAATGTAAATCAGCTGTGCCGTGAAGATGTTTGGTAATTATCAGCATAAGCATGTGAGTAAGAAGAAAATCAGGCAAAACACTGTAAATGTTTTTTTTCCAAAATGTTTCGGGAATTCTTAGTTTCTTCAGTTCAGCCATGAAAACCTTCACACACAACTTTACTAAAAGATGATAAACGAGGCCCGATGTTAGCACCACATTTAGTTGCTGGCTGTAGTTTACTAGTTCTTAGATCTAACCAGCTTTAAGGACTAACTCACCATTTCACTGCAATATAAACTGTCCTTATCTTCATAACGTTATCTTTGCATTCCTCTCAGCTAAAAGTAACTATAATGGATATATCAAATCAAGTAAGTATCCCTTTTCTTCTTTATGTATTAACTGGGATGTGTTTGTTTGTTGCTTCCTCCTGTTTCTTTACGTTTTCCTGAAAACAAAACATGAAGTGTTATTCTAAAGTCTTACCTATAACACAGTGATCAAGGGTGAGATCGGCTCAGCTCCTAGAGTGAGCTCTCATGCTGTCGGTGTAAAGCGCTTGGTCGCGGTTCCATTGGTGAATAACCGAAACGTCAGTGTGAACAGTCTGTGTGTTAAGTATAGATATCACTCCAGCTATCACACCTCCATCCAGTGGCTCTGTAAGACTCCACCTGGGTGGCTTTCTAACACTAATACTAACAAAAATTTGACTCGAGTCTCGTGTTATGCATGTTCCAGAAGTGTGTGAACTCCTCTCACACTAACGCACTACTGTGTGCTTTGTTGTTATAGTAAAATACTGAGTGATGGGGTGCTGTGAAAAAGCAGAGTTAATAATATAATAATAACTGCACGTCCCCGAGTGAACGCAGGGTTACAAAGCACTGACACTGGAGACTCCTTCCATACAGAAAACCTCACCATGTCACCACACGTTTTTAGTCTGTTTATGTGGAGTGTGTGCTGTACGAGTCCCTGTGAATGTGCTGTTACTATGGAAAACATAACATATTCGAACAAACCAAACCCATCTGCTGTAATGTTCACTGTGTAGCAATGGATGCCCCGGTGGTGCAGCAGTCCGCTCTGTCACCTAAGAAAAAACAACGCAATGGAGGAATGAGAACTTCACCGAACTGCTCTCCAAAAACTATACGGTAAGAAGAACACACACATGAAGGGGAAATTGTTAATTATGTGCTTGTGTATATCCAGGCTGTGCATCAGCGTCAGTTATATTAACATAGCTATAGTTTACTATTTGCTGGGGTTAGACATTATGTGAAATATACCATCATCCAGTCCTATGCCTTCTAGAGATTAATTAGTGTTTAAAATACTGAGTAGTAGTAGTAATAACAATAACAATAATAATAATAATAATAATAATACGTAACATTGCAGAAAAATGTTAGCAGTGGCTGTTGCCATTATCTGAGCCTTTCCACAGGTTTGACCCCAAGTAACCCCCACATGCCTCGACATGAACCCCGGAGTTGAAGTATTTCAACTTAATAATTTTTTTCTATTTTTCTGAAATGCTACATCAAGCATTGGTGAAAAGTTATCCATCCTTCATATGTAGTCTATAAGTAACTGCACTGTTCTTGCTGAACATTTGTTAGGCTCTAGTGCTTTTTTTCTGTTTCATCAAAAGCAGTGGAAATTTGAGGAATTTTGACATTGTGTATGGAGACAAGTGGTGCAGAGAGATTTGATCCATATGTAAAACCCTTAAAGCTACAAATGTTTGGGTAAATCAAGCTAGTCTGATGCTGCATGGTGAGATTGACTGACTGGATCAGGATGGAATATCTGGAACCAAAAACATGTAATGTTTTATAGTTTAAGAATTGTGAATGAATTAATGACCAGATAAACACAGATAATATGTTTATTTGTGGCACTGGTGAGTGTTTTGCATTTTTTTGGGAGCAGGTAGGATTGGTCAGTATTCCTTTGGCACCAGGTGGGATTGGTCCAAATTCCTTTAGCTGCAAGTGGGATTGGTCAGAATTCCTTTAGGCGAAGGTGGGCTTTGTCAGAATTCTTCTGGGAGCAGGTGGGATTGGTCCAAATTCCTTTAGGAGCAAGTGGCATTGGTCCCAGTTCCTTTGGCACCAGGTGGGATTGGTCAAAATTCCATTTTGGAGCAGGTTTGATTGGTCTAAATTCCTTTAGGAGCAAGTGGGATTGGTCAGAATTTCTTTGCTAGTGTGTGGGATTGGTCAGAATTCCTCTGGCAGCAGGTGGGATTGGTCTGAATCCCTTTAGCAGCAGGTGGGATTGGTCTGAATTCCTTAGGGGCAGGTGGGAATGGTCTGATTTCTTTGGGAGCAGGTGGGATTGGTTCAGATTCCTTTAGCACCAGGTGGGATTGGTCTGAATTCTTTGGGAGCATGTGGGATTTGTCACAATTACTCTAGGAGCAGGAGGGATTTTTCCAAATTCCTTTATCAGCAGGTGGGATTAGTCTAAATTCCTCTGGGACCAGGTGGGATTCCTCCCAGTTCCTAGTCCCAGTCCTAGCAGCAAGTGGAGTTGGTCAGAATTCCTTTAGGTGAAGGTGGGATTGGTCAGAATACCTTTCATTAAGGAATGTCTAAATTCTACTATATATAAATTATATTTAATTGCCTTATTGTACTTTGCTGGATTGTTCTGCATGTTGATCTCACACTCTTGTCCATGACCAGACATGACCCTGTGTTGATCCCGAGTCATGATCAAATGGAGACAATGGATGATAATGTGAAGAGATACGACTCCACTGGAATGTTCCACTGGTGTCCATCCAGAGACATTGAGAAAGTCGTACTGGTGAGTAAGAGCATGATGATTTGTCCCTGTAGAATGATGTTAAAATGTCGGAGGAGGCAGAAACAACAAATAATGACATGACTCTGAAGGGCAGAAAAGAACACGCAGTATTTACCAAACATACAAAGATTTAAATTAAAACGTGAGACTAATCAGGAACCACAGCAAGTAAATTACTATAGAAAGAAAGTGAGGGACAAAACAGGACAGATTTTAAATTAATTACATTTTATTTATAATTATTTTATGACTAATTACTATAATTATTATGTAATTATTATATATACACAGAGTATGGCAAAAGTATGTGTACCCCTGAGCATCACGCCCATATGTGCTTGTTGAACATCCAAATTCCATATTTATTCCCTCTTTACTGTTATAATAAGCTCCACTCTTCTTGGAATGTTGGGAAGTTGAGAAGGCTCCAATTCCAGTTCACACCAAAGGTGTTCAGTGGGGTTAAGGTTAATGCTACACTTGAGTTGGTCCACTCCAACCTTAACACACCATGCCTTCATGCAGCTGATGTCCATGTCCATAGGGGCATTTCATACTAGACCTGGTTGGACCTCGTAGTTCTAACAGTTTGTGGAAGAACCACATATGGGTCTCAGTTGTCCACATAATTTTTTGGCAGTTTATATACAATTAAATGCTATTTGTCCTACTTTTAGTGGCATGTTATTTTCACATTATTTTTAGATTAAGATTTTTTCACTTTTTGTAAGATTACATTGCTTTTTTTCCACCTCAGACCCGTAGTGAGGCAGCCATGACGGTTCTAAGTGGTCACGTGGTAGTGTGCATTTTCGGCGATGTGAAGTCTGCTGTGGTGGGTCTGAGGAACCTGGTGATGCCTCTAAGAGCAAGTAACTTCCACTACCATGAGCTGAAACACATTGTATTTGTGGGATCACTGGAGTACTTGAAAAGGGAGTGGGAGACTTTACACAACTTTCCTAAGATCTCAATTTTACCTGTGAGTTCATGTGTACAAAAATTCAGTCCATAAAAATATACCATACATCCATCACAATTTAGAATATTATCATCATTGTGTGTTTGTGTGTGTGTGTTTGTGTGTGTGCGCATATAGGGCACTCCTCTGAGCAGAGCAGATCTGAGAGCTGTCAACATTAACCTGTGTGACATGTGTGTGATCCTCTCGGCCAATCAGAACAACATCGATGATGCATCTCTGCAGGATAAAGAGTGTATCCTCGCCTCACTTAACATCAAATCCATGCAGTTTGATGACAGTATAGGCCTTCTACAGGCCAACTCACAGGGTACACACACACACACACACACACACACACACACACACACACACACACACTGTGTGGATTGGTCACAATTCCTTTTGTAGTTAGCAGGATTTGTTAGAAATTTTTTTGGAGTTGGTCATATGAATTGAAATTCCATTTGGAGATTGTGGGATTGATTGTGATTGGTCATAATTCTTTTGGGAATGGACTGCTTTAGTCAGAATTCCTTTGGGAGTGGGGAAGACTGGTCAGAATTCCTTTGGGATCTGGTGGGATTGGTCAGAATTCCTTTGGGAGTGGGAGAGATTGGAGAAACTTTCTAGGGGAGCAGCTGGGATTTGATAGAATTCCTTGGGGAGTGGACAAGATTAGTCTGAATTTCTTTGTGAGCAGGTGGGATTGGTCAGAATTCCTTTGGGAGCATTCAAGGATTCAAGGAAACTTTATTGTCATTCGCATCACATTTGCATGAGGTGGAATGAAATTGCGTACACACGGTCCCGGTTAACCCAATAGAACAAAGAACATAATAAACAATAAAGAATAATAAAATAAATAAGAAAAAGTAAAAGAAGTAAAAGTAAAGTAATAAAAAAATGTAAAGAAAAAAAAAGTGCACCAACCTAACTATCAGTATGGCGTATAGATATAATATAATTATAATTATAGCAGCAAATAAAGGCTAGACAGCTAGCACTGATAAAGTGACGGTATCAATAAAGTGTCAGTAGTAATTCGTCCATTATATGTTCAAAAGTCTTACAGCTACCGGAATGAAGCTGTTTCTCAGTCTGGTGTATTTACACTTAATGCTCCTCAACCTCCTGCCTGAGGGGAGTGGGACATAAGGTGTGTGTGCTGGGTGAGTGGGGTCCTTCATGATGTAGGTGGCCCTCTTCCTGCATCTGGAGGTGTATATGTCCGTGATGGTGGGGAGGCTGACTCCAATGACTCTCTGTGCAGCCTTCACCACCCTCTGCAGAGCTTTCCTCTCTGCTGTAGTTCAGTGTGCGTACCACAAGTTGATGCCGGAGGACAGAACACTCTTCACCGCTCCACCGAGATGAGGACTGAGCTCCCAAGTCCTGCACGCCTCAGCCGCCTCAGGAAGTAGAGCCTCTGATGTCCCTTCCTGGCCAGACTGAAAGTATTGTTGTTCCAGGAGAGGTTGTTACTTAGGTGCATGCCCAGGTACTTGTAGCTGGGTACTACTTCCACCGCAGATCCTCCGACATGCAGAGGGGGGTGTCAGTATCTGCCCTTCCTGAAGTCCATGATCATCTCCTTCGACTTCTTCTCATTTATGCAGAGATTGTTTTTCCTGCACCAGTCCTCCAAGTGTTCCACCTCCTGCCTGTAGCCAGACTCATCATAATTTGGGATGCATCCAACCACAGCTGTGTTGTCCGCAAACTTTACGATATGACAGTCTGGAAGGTTAGTTGAGCAGTGATATGTAAGCAGCGTGAACGGGAGGGGACTTAGCACACAGCCCTGAGGGGAGCCAGTACTGAGGCCTATGGGAGATGAGGAGACATTGTGGATCCTCACAGACTGTGGCCTGTTGGTCAGAAAGTCCAGAACCCAGTTACAGAGAGAGGAGCTCAGTCCAAGGGTCAATAGTTTGTTAACTAAAGTCTGAGGGATCATAGTGTTAAAAGCGGATGTGACGTCCATGAAGAGCATACCGACATAGGAATCCTTCTGCTCCAGGTGGGTGAGTGTAGTATGAACCATAAAAGAAATGGCGTCCTCTGTGGGTCGGTTCTTCCGATAAGCGTACTGGTGTGAGTCCTTGGTGACATTGATAGTGGCTTTGACGTGGGCCATGATCAGTCTCTCAAAGCATTTTGTGACAATCGGCGAGGGCTACTGGCCGATAGTCATTTAGTCCCGTTACTGCAGAGCTCTTAGGGACCGGGATTATGGTAGCAGTCTTCATGCAGGTGGGGACAACTGCCTGGATGAGAGAGGAGTTAAAGATGTCTGCCAGGACCTCAGA
>JAOVYU010000067.1:1896522-1914889 GCA_025674565.1 Synodontis membranacea
TGTAAATTTTATATTTTTATCTGAAATAATCCAGAGAGGCATAAAAATTTATATGCATTTATTATATACTAGTATATTAATCGGATTATATTATTTACAATATTTAGGAATGTAGGAGAATGTAATACAGAAAAATGTGGTTTAAGGCCAATCCTGCTTGATTAGATAGGTAGGTAGGTAGGTAGGTAGGTAGGTAGATAGATAGATAGATAGATAGATAGATAGATAGATAGATAGATAGAGAAGAGAAGAGAAGAGAAGAGAAGAGAAGAGAAGAGAAGAGAAGAGAAATGTCTGTTTTTGTTGTTGATTAACACTCACCCTCGCCCCAGCATCACTCTCAGAGCCTCCATGTTGCCGTGACGAGCCGCCCAGAGCACCGGGGTCATACAATCATCATCCTCAGCATTCAGTTCTTTCCTGGTGGCTTCCTTCAGTAAGGTCACATGACCATCTCGGGCCGCTCGGTGATACCTGTCATTCATTTCTGCACAAACTGCAACTGGGATTTTAAAATACTGAGATCTGTCCAGTGAAGAGTGTGAGATGAAATGACGCAGCTGAAGAAGGATGAGGGCGTTGCCATGGCAGCATGAATTCCTGTCATTGGCTGAATCCTAAATGGCTCCCAGTTGGATGACAAGGTAGGTAATAATTCACTCAGTGTATTCCGGCGAAGTGCCATTATTAAACACTCCTCAAGTCAAGTCAAGTTTATTTATATAGCGCATTTCACACACAAGATAATTTCAATGTGCTGTACAAAAATAAAAGCAAAGTACAATTGATGAAAAAGAAAAAGTACAGAAAAGAATAAATAAAGACATAAAATAAAATTAATAAAAGCATAAAATGATTAACATAAAATTTAAAATGTACAGAATATAAAAAGAAAAATAGGTGAGTCATTTAACATAAAAGTTAAAATGTACAGAATATAAAAAGAGAAATAGGTAAGTCATTAGGAAAAAACATCAGAAAACAGCTTGGTCTTAAGTCTAGATTTGAAACTTTCAACAGTAGGGGCATTTTTGATGTCATCAGGAAGTTGGTTCCAAAGCTGAACAGCAAAGTATCTGAAAGCTACTTCACCACACTTAGTTTTAACAGCAGGTTTTACCTGCAAATTTTCCTCCTGTGACCTGAGAGACCTAAGAGATGTGTACTGCTAAAACATGTCAGAGAGGTAATTAGGTCCAGTCCCATTATTGATTTAAATACAAGCAACAATGCTTTAAAGTCAATTCTGTAACTTACAGGAAGCCACCACTTTAGAATAGGAGTAATGTGGTCAGCTTTTTTTTTTTGTTCTTGTAAGAACCCTAGCAGCTGCATTTTGGATCAGTTGAAGATGTTTAATGGTCTTTTTAGGAAGACCTGTGAGCAGACCATTGCAATAATCAACGCTACTGGAAACAGAAGCAGAAGTTTTTCTAAACCCTTTTTTGACATTAGACCTCTTAGTCTTTGTTTTTTAGGTGATAAAATGCTGACTTAGTGATTGCTTTTATGTGACTGGTGCAGTTTAGATCACTGTCAATGAGAACCCCAAAATTTTTAACAGTCTCTTTTGCTTTTAGCCCCTTTGTGTCGAGGACAGTGGCAATCCTGAGTCCTTCCTCCTTCTTTCCAAATATAGTTACTTCAATTTTTATCTGCGTTAAGCTGAAGGAAGTTGTGTGACATCCAATTGTTAATTTGGTCCATACATTTATAAAAACTCCCTCAGCTGATCCTGTCTATTGCTGCTGAATTCTGGATTCTGATTGGTCCGAAGGTGTTGAATAGTTTTCTAGAACAGCAGCTCTGACAGTAGTACAGATACAAATCAAAGGTTTACATTAATTCACTAATTCTAATACATTATCGTTTCCATAGTAACAGCTGATTCACAGGGACGTGTGATTGTTAATATGGTGACGTTTATTAACAGGAGGCTCCAAGTTTTCCAACAACATTTTACATATACAGTTTATGTTTTTTCACAGTTTCTCAGGATATAAGAGGAATGAAACTCTTGGGATGTGTTAAAGGAAAATTACATGAACACTTTATCTACAGGTAGATTGTAGAAAAGCTGTTAAAAACCATTGAGTCAAATTCCAGTTTAATAAAACTGAATCCTTGCGTTTATTCTTTATATTCTCTCAACATAATTTTTGTACTTAAGAATCATTACCAGTGTCTACAATATGTTCGTTCTTGTTGCTGTGCTGTTTGATTTGCCACAAGGTGAATAACAGACATTAAACACTGACTTTCTGATAAGATATCATGTGCTGGCTGTGGAACTCCAGATTATTATGGACCTCTTTGTTCAACCTCCTGTGTGTGTGTGTGTGTGGAAGTCACTAGAAGCACATAGAGACACAAGTAAGTAGACTGGTGGTAATAAGATACAGGTGAGAATCATCATGCGTTATACCTGAGGGTTGGCCACGCCCCCTCTTCCACATACTCTATGTTCTTGATCACTCACGTGTCTGGGTCTATTATGTTATATCCTACATCTCAGTCCAAAGTCATCAGCTTAAAAGCAAATGTCTAGGAATCTGTTTCATTCCTTAAAGGCAAGTAAATAAGATCTGGGGGTTAAATTTCACATCATTCAGTGGATTAGTGAATGTGCTGATCAGAGTGGAATTTACCTGCCTCGCTTTCGACATACAGACACACCCAGTCTGAGTCACCACGCCCACACACACACAGACACACACACACACACACAAAATGACACTTTACCTTTTTACTAGAGTACACAGTAAGGTAAAGACGCATGAACTAACATGTGCATGGATAAATATAAATGTAGATAAGGAAATACAGACACAGGAGGAATGGAGGCTGAAACTAGAGAAACTGAGGAACTGGAGCTGAAGAACCTGGCCTTAGATTTACAAGGTCTGGAAAATGATCTGAAAAACACAAAGGAGGATGATGAAGGAGTGGACAGAGACGAGGAGATCGTGGTACTTTGGGTTCCTGCCGGACGCAGACTCATTTCTGGACTCTTTGGGATCAATGTGGTGCTGCTGGGAGCCGCGCTGGTGGCTGGAGACAGTCTGAACCCGGTTGGATTTCACCATCATGAACCAGAGGTGTTTTTGCTGCTGCTGATGGGATTCAGTGTGGTGTGGATGCTGTGGTACCTGTTGTGGTCAAGACGGCAGCCTGGAGCCCCACCACACACTGATCACCATGCAGGAGGGGTTACTATCACTCGTAAGCTAACACAGACACACACACACATGCACACACAGGGCTGTAGTGAACACCATATGCAGTAAAAAGCATTCATGCAACTCCTGAATTTCTGAAATACCATACATAGACTTTATGCTGCGTTATGCAGCATTTATGGTATCTGTTAAGGTGGTGCATAAGTTTGTGGCCTTTTTGGCCTCATAAAGTGGCCGGTGATCGATTTCTCTCTCTCTCACTCTCTCTCTCTCTCTGATATATATCTCAGAGGTTTTGGTCTATATTGACATCATAAGTCTGAAATATGAACCATTGATCCAAGGCAGGATTGATCCATGCTTTCATGCTGTTTACACCAAATTCTGACCATCTGAATGTCGCAGCTGAAATTGAGACTCATCATACCAGGCAACGTTTTCAATCTTGTATTGTCCAATTTTGGTGAGCCTGTGCAAATTGTTGCCTCAGTTTCCTGTTCTTAGCTGAGAGGAGTGGCACCCAGCGTGGTCTTCTGCTTCTTCTTCGACGTGTTGTGCAGTCAGACATGGTATTCTGCATACCTTAGCTTTAATGAGCAGTTATTTGAGCTACTGCTCATTCTCCTCTGGCCTCTGACATCAACAAGGCATTTTTGTCCACACAATCCCACCCTAGAGATGGTTGTGGGTGAAAATCCCAGTCGATCAGCAGTTTTTAAAATTCCCAGACGAGCCCTTCTGGCACGAACAACCATGTCACATTCAAAGTCACTTAAATCCCATTTCTTCCCCATCCTGTTGCACAGTTTGAACTTGTCTTCACCACGTCTAGATGTATTGAGTTGAGGCCATGTGATTGGCTGATTAGCTTTCTGTGTTAATACACAATTGAACCTAATAAAGTGGCCGGTGAGTATATATACCTAATGAGGAAGCCTGTCGCGATGGTGGCAAGGAAAAACTCCCTGAGATGAAGAACCTTGAGAGGAACCAGACTTAAAGGGGAGCCATCCTTATTTGGGTGACACTGAATAGTGTGATTACAAATAAGATCCTAATATAACTGTGTGTATGGTCAAAAAAGTATGTTGTGTAGTACATAATTCACTATAGTGTAAACATAAAGTCTATTTTGTTGAAGCTTTCTACTGATTGACTGATGTAGGTTTGAGCGTAAGACTGTTTTGTGGTAATTTAAGTCCTAAGCCATTGAACAGAAATGTTCATATCAGCAGCAGTTCAACATCATCTTCACTGTCTAGATGGATATTGATGGATATGTTCACATGGGATCATCCTCAAAAGAAGTGAGTGTAGGTCAGTGATGATAACTCCAACCAAAAGAAAGAAGCAGAGGGGGTCAGAATCACAATGGCCCAGAGTAAACCCCCGCTGGATTGGTTCAAAGCATTGGACTCAATAATCTCTAATTTCTTATGGAATTCCAAGCCACCTCAAATAAGTTTAAAAACTTTACAGAGACCTAAATGTTATGGTGGTCTGGAGCTCCCGAACTTCTACAATTACTCTCTTGCCAATAGATTGATATATATTCTAAAATGGACTACACAAAATCAGTTCGACCTTAACAGGTTGGATATTGAGCAAAGATTATGTAACAAAATTCGAATCCATGACCTACTATTTATCAGCAACATACTTAAATGACATTGCTGTTTTAAGAGCATCAATATCAGCACATCACTGATGGCATTGTGGGAGTTTCTCAAAATGAATAGGTCATCACTGGTGCCATGCAAATTGACACCCATCTGGAACAACCCAGACATCCTGTTAAATAACAAATGATAAACTTCACAACATGTGATAGTGAAGGAATAAGACACCTAGAACATATCGTGCTAGATAATCGCAGGATTTCATTTGACAAAATAGTAGAAACTTATGACAATGATGAAAAAAAAATCCTTAAAATACCTTCAACTAAAATCGATTATACAAAGTACACTGACGAGTCAGCAATTAAACCTAGAGCCCTCACCTGCAATAGCAAATTTCCTTAAAACTCTGACAAAAAAAATTACTTTCTAGACTTTATCTTTATCTATCAGAATATGAGGCAATACTCTTGCTCCCTACCCACAAATGGGAAAGGGATTTGGAAATGGGATGGGATACTCATCAACCCAGACGCGAATTTTTGGATGCAAATTTGCTTAAACACCTTCAGAATGAAGCAAAACTCCAACCTACAGCTAATACAGTATACAATTTTACAAAGAACACACTACACAGGATAAAGGATGTTCCAGATGGGTATCAGAAATACTAACATATGCGTAATTTGTAGGAATGACACACCAGATCATTACCCGCATGCTTTTTGGCACTGCACAACAGTCAATGAATTCTGGCAAAAAAATTGTGACTCACCTAGGACATCTCATCCCTAAGTCACCCTCTCTTTGCCTGCTAGGTGATCTCACTAACATTAATATAGACACTAAAAAATCTCACATGCTCCTAACAGTACTGACCATTGCCAAAAAAACCATCCTTCTGAACTGGAAGTCAAAAGATAGCATAAACATAACTCAATTTAAAAATCTACTATTAGACCATATTTCCATGGAGAGGATGTCTGCCTGACACAATTCGAAATGCAATTCAAATACTTGGACTCCTCTAATTAATTTTATCATGTAACGTTGTGAGGAGTGGTGGCACCTCGCCTTCCTGGCACCAGGACTGGGGCAGGAGGGCATGGCTGTTCTGGGGTCTGGTTGCCCTTTTAGGCCGTGGTTCTTTGGGCGGTGTCTTACATTTACAAGGTGCAAACAGAGGTCTTGGATTGACTGCTGACCCAACCCATTTGGGATGGTGTGTGGGCACTTGGGGGGTTGGTGGTATGGGCTCTCTGGGCTTGGTCTGCACCGCTACACCAGTGTGGGGGGGGGTTAGGGCAGGTGCTCAGTTGGCTGGGGCTGTTACCCTGACTCTCGGGGTTGGCCACACACATATTGGGGTGGCTGGGGGGGTAGGGGCCAACCTGCTTGGACAGACCGGCTCTGGTGGTGGGACTCTCATTACCTAACTGCACCCCCAAATTTGGGATCATGTTTGCCAGATCGCTGCGGTGGACTCTGGCCCTGCTTATGGGGGGACACGGTCAGGGGTCTGGGACTCCTCCAATGCATGGTGGGCCCTCTGCCAGGGTGGGGGTGCACCCCCTGGTTGATGGGGGGGACCTTAGCTCTGGGCCAACTTGCGCCGGTGGGGGTTGTGGATGGGACTGGGGGGCTGGCCACATGCTGTGCCCGGCGGCATCAGCTACCATCACGTCCAGTGACATATCAGTCCACACATGCGCATATATGGTCAAATATACATGAGGCTATTAGAAAAATATGTTTAATTTTTGTATTATTGTAGTTATTATTATTATTATGTGTTAGTATAAATAAATATCAGAGCAAATGTATGTATGTATAAATGTGTATGTATACATATTTTTGTTTGTTTTGATGATAGTTAGTGTTGTCTCAATGTTCCCCTCCACCTATTCTCCATCTTCTCTCACCCTGTATTAGTATTTTTTCCTCCTCTCTTCCCTCCTCCCCCTCTCTTTAATGGCTGGAATAAAAAATAAAGTACGCAATAGTAGGAGTATCTCATACCCCTACTATGCAGAGCAAATCTGCCCCAACCACACAAGGCAACCAGACTTCATATTCTGTTAATATACTGGGACAGGAAAAGAAAAAAAAAAAGAATCACTGGTATCTCAGGTAGCATGTGCACCTCAACACACACACACACACAGAGAGAGAGAGAGAGAGAGAGAGAGAGAGAGAGAGAGAGAGAGAGAGAGAGTTTGTTAGGTGTACTCATTGTCATTTAATGGTTAAGACCAGGGTATATTGTGTGCTGAGTGCAAGCAGGAACTCCAACAAAATTAGCTATGACAGCATAACTAAAAGGGAGAGCCAGGAGGTAACACAGACATGAGGGAGCCCTGGGATATAAAGCGTCCAGCCACTCCACGTCAACAAACCTGAGTGAACGCATGAGAGTGGGGGACTGCTGTAGTCTTTAGTATTTGAGGTACCAAAAATTATCTAAATAAGTGTGGTGGATCATAAGAAACCAGAAGTTCACTCAGGAACTGTGGCAAGAGACCATTCATTGTTTTATAGGTCAGTAGTAGTATTTTATAATCAACCCAAAATTTGATTGGGAGCCAATGCAGTGTACATTGGAGTGAAGTGCTCAAATCTTCTTGTTCTAGTAAGGACTCTCGCTGCTGCATTCTGAACTAACTGGAGCTTGTTTATGCATCTATTGGAACATCCAGACAGTAAGGCATTACAATAATCTAACCTAGAGGTAACAAATATTTCTGCATCATGCAGTGACATCATGTTCTTTATCTTAGTAATATTTCTGAGATGACAGAAGGCTGTCCTAGTAATATTATTTTCATGAGCATCCAATGAGAGACTGGAGCCAATAATCACACCAAGGTCTTTTACTTCTGTACATGGTGAAACAGAAAGGCCGTCCAGAGTTACAATGTATCAGACAGCTTACTTCTAGCTGCGTGTGGTCCTAGTACTAGTATTTCTGTCTTATTGGCATTGAGTAGAAGGAAGTTAATAAGCATCCACTGCCTTATATCCTTTACACAATCCTCAATTTTATGAAGCTGGTGTCTTTCATCTGACTTCGCTGAAAAATAAGCCAGATGAAACAGTGGAAGCTAATACCATGGTTAAGAATAATTTTACCCAGCAGCATCATATATAAGGAAAAAAAAGTAGTGGGCTTAAAACAGAGCCTTGCAGAACACCAACAGTGCCTTACTATGTGTAGATTAGTCACCATTTATATCAACAAACTGATAACAATCAGTCAGATAGAACCTGAACCAGGAGAGGGCTGTTCCATTAACTCCAACCACATTTTCTAATCTATAGAGGAGAATAGTATGATCAATGTGTCAAAAGCTGCACTAAGGACAAGCAACAAGACACAACTCTGATCAGAGACCAGCAGTAAGTCATTTACCACTTTAACCAACGCAGTCTCTGTGCTATGATGAGGTCTAAATCCTGACTGATGCAATTCATGAATGCTATACCTGTGTAGGTATGACCATAACTGCTGAGCTACATCCTTTTATAAGAGCGTACAGAGTTAGGCATGAGCATACGTACTTCTCGATTGTCTAAAATAATACATTTTAGTTGAGTTTGTCTTCAGAGTAATCACTGTTGGATTCTATGACTTTCTGCTATTTATCTGGTAAAGAATGAATAAGAATGAATAAAGAAGGATTCTGGTTTAGAGGAAATGATTTCATTTGTGCCATTTGGTATCCTGGGATTTTTTTTTTAAATGGCTAAAGAGTGTATGTTGACTGTATTGCTCAGTTCCCAAGCAATGAGCAATGAACTCTACATTCTACAAATAAATATACAAGTTTTTGGAATGTCTCAGAATTCATAGTTTACCTACATCTGTTTTTCTTACACTCCTGCACACACAGTTCCAATTTCTGCTCCAACAAACCCTCTCTTTCCTGTTAATGACCCTTTATATAGTACTGTAATGTGAAGCTACAGCCATTGCAGTCTTAGCATGTCATTATATTACAGTCACTGATCACAAAAAATTAAATTAAAAATGCATAACACTTTATTCTACAGTCTAGTGAATCAAAAAGAATCAAACAACAGATTCAAGTCTTAGAATGACTCCTGGTTTAACCGGCTTTTCAAGTTCGTAGTGTGTACATAGTGGTGGAAGAGAACAGCGTAGAGTGAAATCAGTTCATGTGTTCATGTTTTCATAGGGATAAAGTTTATACTTCATCGCTTATGGGAAAACAATTGAACTTTTTTGATGACTCATCCAGTGCTAGTCTTGTGTTCATCCACGTAAATGCTCTCTAGAGTGCATATGCCCCGCCCCAAGGGGGCGTGTCTTGCTTTTCATTAGCAGTTCTTTAGCAGTAAACATTGTTCATCGGTGTGTTTTTGGCTGTGGCTCGTATAGAAGAGGGTGGAGTTTGTGTGAGCTTGATAAGCTAGGTAACATGACTTAATGTGGGTAAATGAATGTAGGAAATGCAAAGGCAAATGAACAGATGAGGCTGATGGGAACATCAACAAACACAACTCATAAAACTCAAAAACTCAAACACGAGCCCAACTGAAGGCACCAAATTTCGATTGCTGTTCGATTGATGTCCTACATGATATTCTCAACATTAATGAATATTTCAACATCAACATTTCTAAAAAAAGACCAAGTAGTCTGCTGTTTATGACTTGGAGAATTCAGAAAAACAGACAAACCTAAAACAACAACATATAAACAAAATTTATATGAAATAATTGATCATATTCACTTTAAAAATGTAAAGAGATTCATTTAAGAGAATCTTTTTCGAACAGAACTAAATCATGTGGCGCAGAGTTCATTATCCATATTTTATTATAATCTGCGTATAAGGTGCAAACAAAGGTTATTTTTCCCAGTGGGATTTTGGGGTGACTTTACACTACAAAATAGCATATCTTAGCCGTGTGTGTGTGTGTGTGTGTGTGTGTGTGTGTGTGTGTGTGTGTGTGTGTGTCAGTGGTTCTCATGCTGTTTGCAGGATTCAGTCTGTTGCTGTGTGTGATCATGATGGCGTACAATGGCATGATGTTGGAATGTCAGTCATTCACTAAAGGGCTTCTACCCTTCGTCCAGGCTCCGTTCCTCATCCTCCAGGTAAACAACTTAATAAACTTTAATCGTTAACCTTCATAATAAATGTTATCTTTGAACCATAAATGCAAATTGTAATTGTAAGCTTGATTTTGTATTCAACATACATTTTTAATCAATTTTAGCTATACAATTTAACCGTAAACTTTAACTATGAACTTTTTAAACTTTAATCATAACTTTATGCATAAAAATAAACAAAAAATTTAAGTATGAACTTTAACTGCAAACTTTAACTGTACACTTTATGCATAAACTTAAATCATATATTTTATGCATAAAATGTAATTATAAATTTTAGCACTAAACTTAAAGTATAAACTTTATTCATGAACTTAATTGTAATCTTTAATCCTAAAATTCAACCATGTACTTTAAACGTAAACTTTAACTATAAACTTTATGATTATATACTGTGCATAAACTTTAATCATGAGCTTTATCCATAAATTTTAAACTTTTTCAACTTTTTAAAACCTGGAACCACAAACTATCTATACATACCTTAAAAGATTAGATTTTTTTTTACTCACTTGAATAGCGAAAGTGATTCATTGTCATTATTGACAAACCACTGTGACAGCAACAAAATTGGACTTCTGCATTTGTCCCATATGTGAACAGTGACACACAGCAGGGGGCAACCATTTTCAGCACCCAGGGAGCAGTGCATGGGGGTGGCACCTTGTCAGGGTACCTCAGTGCTACCTGCTGACCATGGGATTTGAACCTGCAATCTTTCGGTTATAGGACCACGTCCCTAACCATTAGGCCACCATCTGCCACCAAAGTTACACCAAAGGGACTTGAACCCTGGACCCTCAGATTAGAAGTCTGATGCTCTACCGAGTGAGCAATCACTTGAATATTTAAAAACCTGAACAGCAAAAAATGTAGTTATGTTTTTTTAAACATATAACCATATGATAAAGGAAATATAAGATTCTTACACCTACTATGATTATTATTCTAGAGATTTGTTTCTAAATTATCTCGTGAATTAAACCTGTGCTGTTCATTGCACCATGCTATCACTCTGTATTTTACTGTAACAGAATCACATGCTTTCTTACACCCTCATAATATTCCACATAAAAAGAAATATTCCATAAATTTGCCTAAATTTGAGATATTTTTGATTTGCTTTGATATCTCATATGCAGTGGAAAATATACATGTTCTTCTTGTCCTCTTCTTCCTGTAGACCTACCTGCTCTGGTCTCATTCCAAAGACTGCATCCACAAACACAAAGTCCTCACCAGGTACCTGCTCCTTCTGCACCTCTTTGCTCACTACTAGCTTTCAGTCCTTGAATCAAGTTAGTTCCTAATCTCACTTATGTTATAAACAGTTAATTCAATCACCAGACTCTTCATTTCTATTTCTTGAAGTTAATAAGACAACAATCCTGGCTTGCAATTTTGCCGAAAAGCACTAAGAGTAAACGCCTCACCCCCTCTAAACTTTTCTTTTTCACATTTTGAACTGTAATAACTGGAACTGAAATGGATGTAAATGGGATTATATATCATGAATCTACACCAAATAAACCATAATAGTAAAGTTTACTGGTTAAGGAGAACATTAATCTGAGAACAAACAAGAAATCAAGAGTAACGTTCTACTTGATGCTACCACCACCATGCTTCACAGTGAGGCCGGGGTTCTCAGGGTCATGTTCAGTGTTGAGTTTCTGCCAAACACAGCTTTTTTTTAATAAGGCCAAAATGCTTAATTTTGGTCTCATCAGACCAGAGAATCATTTTTCCATGTTTCCAGTGTCCTTGGGTAAACTCCAAATGCATCTCATCACACTTCCATAAAGTTCTGTGCTGTGTTACATCTCCCATCTGAGCTCTGGATCTCTCCAACTCCTTCACAGTTCCTCCTGATGTTCCTCTTCTCTGGCTAAACCCCTTGGCCTCTTACTGATGTTTGATGGACTGATCTCTCTGTGGAAGTTTCAAAGTTTGGGACATATTTTGTAAAACAAACCCCGACTGATATTTTCCCAGAAACTTATCCTGAAATTGTTTTGACTACTCCCTGATCATCACCATGCTGGTATATTCATTAACACATGCTGGGTTTTGGTATTATAGTGAGGTCATGTGACACTTTAATCACACACAGGCCGACTCAATTCAATTGTGTGGCTTCTGATGAGATCTGGTTACCCCAGAGCTTATGTAGAGGGTTAAATGCTTATGCAATGTGTTTTTTGTCCATATAAGTACATTTCAGTTCCAGGTTTTTATGTAACACAATATGGAAAAGTTCAAGGCGGGTGAAACGTATGGTCACATCCATAAGTAATGTACGATGTGATATTTTGAAATTTTAAAGTCTAAAACTGATATTTATATACAACATGTTGGCGTTGGAACATGTTAGCCTAACAAGATTAAATTAATTAATGCCAGTCTGTAATTTGACAGCAAACCTTCTGCTGTTTACATATTATCCTGCTTTGTATGACATAATGACATATACAACTGGATTTGAAAAAGAACAGTGTTGTTATTTCCTAGTTTTTGTTATTGTTTTACACATTACATAAGTTTCAGTTGGAAAAGATGCCGTGGCTTTAGAGGAAGTGGAAACGTGAATAATGGTTTATGGAGAATCTGAGACTCTGTGAAATGTTTCCTAAGACTTGTTGTTAGTTTTTTATCCAGGAGATGGAGCTAATTATGGCTCTATCAGGAAAGTGCCTTCTCTACTAATGACTGAATGGGAAAATTCTCTATTTACATCCTGTTATCACCGTCTCATATTCAATAAAGACCTCTGTGTGTGTGTGTGTGTGTGTGTGTGTGTGTGTAGGTCTGGACTAATGATAATCCTGTGCACAGACATCTTGTTATGGCTGAATGCAGTAACAGAAGATACCATCCACATGGAGATAGAACTTGAGAAACAGTTCAATGAGACCATCAGCAGAATGATGACCAGTACGTTATACCTTTATTGTTTTACAACACGGCGCTGCCTGGTTCTGGAATCTGATTGGTCAGAAGGTGTTGATTAGTTTTCTATAACAACCACTCGGTTACAGCGACATGTGCAGAGGACACGCTGATAATAAACATATTTTAAAAATATGTATAATTGTTGATATATACACATTTTTGTAAAACACTGAAAAGTTTTTGTAAAAGGAAGGAGTCTAACGTGTCAAAGGTACAGCTGTAATTTAGATTTTTCTGACATCTTCAGGACAGAGGAGTTTACGCTTCGTTCTCAGTTACAAAAGATGACAAGCTGTATTTTTTTTTTGTCTTCGAGAGAGAAAAGGAGATTCAGGGATGTTTATAGCTGTTGTAATGTAAGTAACAGCAGCAAATAACTTGAATAAAATGCATAAAATTTGATGTCATTTATTAATTTCTAATAATATGTAATCATCAGTAAATTTCTGTAATATAAGTGGAATAAAACATTGTTAGAGGAACATTTTCTTTTATTGACTGAAGAAAGAATATTGATGAAAGAATATTGACTATATATTTCATGCATAGTTTTTATTTTAAAACCACATTTCATTTGGAACAAACACAAAAGACTTTAAAGGGATTGAGTTGTTTGTGAAATATTACCAATAGTCCAGCATTCACTGATTAAACACAAATAAGTCTAATGTTGTGCTCTGGTTCTCAGGGAAAATGAAGCAAGCCCTTATTTACAGTAGTGAGTATGTAAGTCCCAAAAAAACACAGAAAAACCTCGCTGACATGACAGGAACTGCAACCTAAGAGGAAGAAACCAAGACAAACATGAGTAACAAATAATAATATAAAACATCAGATCAGAAATCAGATGCTGTTCGTGAATCAGATGTTGCTCGTGCTGCGCGTTTCTCTCTTGTTGGTGAGCAGCAAACTATTGTTGCATTTAAAAAAATATATTATATATTAGTAGTTATAAAATTTCTAGAACTAACTAGTTAAACTGAAATTAAGTAATGCACTAAAAAAAAAATCCAAATATTCAGCTTGATTGATTTCTCTGAAGTTTGGACCAATGATTCTTCCCCATGTTATGCCTGATGCCTACAAGACACAAACTATAAGTGTGAAAGTTGGGAGATGTTGTGAACTCACTAAAAAATTTTTAACATACAGTGTGATTTGTCCTTATATTCCCCCCCATCCAAAATATTTTTTCAAACACATTTTCATGAAAGATGTTTATGTGTGAAAAAGTAACGTGTAATTTTTTTCACAACAGGCTTGATTTTTCATCCGTGTAAGGAACACATTCAACCAACTAGGTGTCTCGAAACCCAGCACTGTTTGACAAGACCAACAAAAATGATAGATAAAAACTTTAGAGAGAAATAAAAGGGAATTAATATTAATATTCACACTTAAAGTGAATATTAATATTGCGTTTAATACTTCAACCATTTTTCTACACTTTCGCATTGTTTATTTGCATTGTCCTGTACGTGTTAAAAACCTTAAAAGATTTTATACTTGAGAACTGATTTGTTTGAGTTTTTGTACTTTTTTATAATTGTTTTTCAGACGAGGACAGTGAGAACGTGACAGAGTGTGAGTGCAAAAGTCAGCCATCGTGTGTCGCTCTGCGTAAAGGCTACGAGGTCCTGTACCCGTTCAATATGGAGTTCAGCCTGCTGGCTGGCTGCATGCTCTACGTCATGTGGAAAAACGTGGGGCGTCATGTGATTGGAACCCACTCCGGCCACGCCCAGAAGATCACATTGAGGATCATGTGTCATGGTGGTGTCCTACTCGGGCTGATCCTTGGTGTGCTGGTGCTGATCTCCGGCATTGTGGTTTTCCTGTTGTACCAGGTGTGGGTGGGGCAGAATGACCAGCGCCAGGAAGCTTTTCTCCTGTTTTACTACTTTCACATTTGTGTGATGCCTGCCATGGCTCTGTGCTCGCTGGTGGGAATGATGGTGTACCGCTGGAAAGGGGGTAGAGGCCATCGGCAACATCAAGGAGGAAAGCCTAAAGGTGAAGGAGGTGTGGCTAGAAACCCAACACGCAGTCTGGACGTACTGCTGCTGCTGGGCTCAGGCCTCGGGCAACTCTCACTCTCGTACTTCTCATTAGTGGCTGCTTTGGCTCTCGGAGCTAGAGAAATCCTGGAAAATTTACAGCTGTCTTACTCACTGCTCAGCATGCTGGAGCTCATGCTGCAGAACATCTTCATCATCCAGGGTCTGCATTCTCACACACACACTCACACATCCTCACACGCGAACTCCATCAAGAACGAGGTGGAGGGTGAGAGGGCTGAGGTGGAGGTTGATTGTAAGGTCAGTTTCACGTTTACATGGAGCAAGTTGATATCATTTGTGTAATGTTTCAGTTGTGAATGTGGGTGTGGTTGGTTGGATGGATGGATGGATGGATGGATGGAAGTGGATCCTGTGATAAAGTTAGCATGGAAATTTCAGCTGGAGTCTAATACAGATCTAAGTACAGATCTGATTTGAAGATTTGGAGATATTTAAGAATTTGAGGGAATAAGAACAGGTTGTTGATTGTGTGGAGTTTCCTCCAGGTGCTGCAGCCAAAAGACATGCTGATTAGGTCAACTGGTTACTTCAAGTTGCCCATAGGTGTGAATTTGAGTGTGAATGGTTGTTCATGTCTATTTTAGCCCTGTGATGGATTGGCGACCTGTCCAGGGTGACCCCGCCTCTCACCTGAAGTCAGCTGGGATTGGCTCCAGCTTCCCTGTAAATGAAACATTTCTACACTGTACACTGGTGTGAATAAAGTGAGTGTGAATGTGTCTGTGTAAAGCAGATGGCGAGTAAAATGGAGAGTGCAGACAGAGGAGAATCGTTCTTATATCCGAAACATCGCTGGAGTAAGAGGGTCATCCAGGAGATCTGTGCTTTCCTCATCCTCGCCAACATTATGGTGAGAGAGAGAGAGAGCGAGCGAGAGAGAGAGAGAGAAAGAGAGAGAAACACCAAAGTTATATTAATTATTTTTATATACTATAATTAAATTAATATATTTAATTTAGGCAATGAATGTATTCAATGTTATGTTGCAAAGAAGTTAAATAGGTGTGAGTATTGTGATGAAAATATACTACCGCAATATTTAGTGTATATGTATCGCAATGTTTTACAAATATTTTTCTGAGCCACATTAATAATATTATATATTTATACGTAAAACAACATGAAGCATGAAACATGATCAACTTACTGAGTATAGCTTTCTGTGTCCATGTGTGTGCGCGTGTGTGTGTGTGTGAAGCTGTGGGTGATCCCGGCGTTTGGAGCGCACCCTCAGTTTGAGAGTGGAGTGGGGAAGGAGTTCTTCGGGTTCTCGGTGTGGTTCGTGCTGGTGAATCTCGGCCAGCCGCTCACCGTCTTCTACAGGATGCACTCTGTAGGAGCGCTGATGGAGCTGCTCATCTCTGCATGAACACACACATGATTACAACACACAATGCATCATAAAACATTACACAATCGATTGAATTCTTATGGCATGACACTACATGTAGACAAGAATTTTAGTCAGTCATTTCTTGATTTTTGCATGATTTTGGATCATTTTTTATTTTTGTTTTTAGTTTTAACACATTCTTCTCTTGAACTGCAGCAATAAAGCAATCACATCAACAACTCAATTGCTTTTGTCCACTCATTTATCAAACACCATTTTAGCTAAAACTTGGCAACTTTCATGATCTATTTAAGCTCCACCCACTTCACAATCACATTGTCATGTGCAGTATCTCTGAGGTTTCTCAGTGTTTTTTTTTCTATGCTTTGAACAAAAAAATACCCCTCAGTCACAAAACTTTATACGCTCATGCTCATCATTAATCAAAAACATATTACAGAGGAATTTCTCCAAATGTTAATCCAAATGGAAGCAGGTTAAAGAAAGCTCAGGTGTGATAGGAGTAAGGAAATACCATGTCTAAAAGTTATTTTGGGAACATCTGGGGATGAAATCTGTCAGGGGAACTGACCGACTTTCTCAGCTTGTTCTACCACAACTCCCACCAGGAAGAGTGGAGGAAAATATGTGAAGAAACAACCAACCAATATTGACATGTCAGGTAAACAACTAGCACAGGTATGACCAGGTATGTGGAAATGAACTGAATGTCCTCATAAATATAGGCTAGTGTCTGTTATCTTCACCTGGTCCTGTGAGAAGTGAATCAGTGTTTAAAATCTGGTAAAAGCATACCATGAAATAGCTTCAGTCATCAGTATGTCAGTGAAAGGTCCTCATAAAGACAGACAATCCACCATGTGTTTATTTTTCATTTTCCTCCAGAGTGGATGAGGTGAAGTATTTGGACTGAAACCACAATGTGGGAATCATTAATGAGGATCCAGGGTGATTTCCAATATTGGTAGAATACTGTGAACACTGATATCCAGAAGTTTGTAAACAATTGTGTGCAGGAAAACACAAATGCACTAACAAGTCTGCATGCTGCTGTAGAAAAAATTTTATTTGGTAGAAAAGTGCTGGCTTCATCCAAGTGCTTTATAAAAACTGCTGCATGTTGGTTTTGTTTCTATGACAACCATAAAAACATCACCATTAACCAATATATGATTGGCTGAAATTTAAGACATCAGTACCACTGGAAGTTCAGAGATTTTTAACTCGGAGCACATGTAGTGAAAACACAGAAAAAGACTGAATGCTGTGAAAAAGGTGCTGCACTTTTTCTCTAGGCGGCCGCACACACTCGCTCCTCATTGGGAATGATTGAAAAAAGATGCTTGTTCTCGAAAAAAAACCCACTATGTGTTCACGCATGCTACCAAGTTGAAAGTAGTTATGATTAACCAAAATTTTCTGATAATTTTTTCTGGACAATAAGATTAAAACAAGACTTTCTCCAGAATTATATTATATTTTATTTAAAATGTTTTCATATATACGTCAGTATTGATGTGTATATCACGAAAAGCTATAAAACACCTAATTTGATTTTAGGGGCACATTAAGCACCTGCAGTGTTGGGAGTAACGTGTTACAAAGGTAACAAATTACTGTAATGCATTACTTTTTGCTATAACGTGGTAATGTACAAAATTACAAAATAAAAAGTGATAATATTTTACTCAGTACAAATGTCAGTAACCCGGAATGAGGAGAGAGAAACGTCCGTGCAAAATGTTTCTTGTTAGAGCTGTAATACTGAGTCACTCACTAAACTGATCCGAGTCTGTGAGTCACCTGCTACCCGCTCTCTGAGCGATTCAGATTCGGCTGCATGTTTCATTGTGGTGGTGCAAAGAAACTGAAAGTTATGCAACTTTTATGGTAGAAATTGGTGTTTTAATGATTATAAGATGTATTTATGTGACGGAGTTCACAATTTAGACATGGTGTAGTTAAGACTCAAAGGATTCGGTTCAATGGAGACCTCAGATTCGTGACTCATGAGTTATTTAATGGATCCGGGTGATTCACCC
>JAOVYU010000067.1:1978268-1988762 GCA_025674565.1 Synodontis membranacea
TATATATAATTACTAATAATTTCATATTTATCTCAATCCTTTTACTGAATTTATTATTATTTATATTTAATGCTGCTAATCAATATTAATATTAGAAATGTATAAATAGGAACACTTTTTGTGATTAATTTTATATTTATTATTTAGATCATTATTATGACTTTAAATAGCCACTATATCAGTCAGCTAGTTTAATATTATTTATTTATAATAATGTCACATAATTCACACAAATTAATAAATTAATAAATATTTTATTATTAGTGTATTAGCTTATAAACCTCCTAACAGAACAGAGCTAATATCAGAGCTAACAGTAATAATAATAATAATAATAATAATAATAATAATAATAATAATAATATAATCACCGGAAGTTGATCTAACCCTAAAGATTATTAATATTAATCCCTGACAGCTCTTTAGGTTAAGAGTTAAAGCTAACAGTTAGCCAGGTTAGCCTAGCGTTAGCTCCTGTTAGCTAGTTAGTGCAGTTAGCTATAATAATGATGTTAATGTTAGCATTTAGAGGAGATTAGCTCATGATTCTGAGGGAAGGTGAAGTGTCAATCATCCGCTTAAATGGAGAAATAAAAGCCATTAAAGCCTCAGAAATCACAGCTAAAGGGCTAACTCTGAGAGAGAGACACTGAGACACACTGAGAGAGAGAGAGAGAGAGAGAGAGAGAGACTCACCGAGGGGCTGATCACCGACTGAGATTAAAATAAAGGAGGATTATTGCACTGTTAGAAATCATTACAGTCCGATTGACCTGAACACACACACACACACACACACACACACACACACACACACTGTAATACAGAGTCACACACCTCACTGCTTCCTGTCTCTCTCTGTGTGTTTCACCTGTGTCTACTGGTTGCCAGATTACCGTATACTCCTCTCAATGGTTGCCAGGTTGCAGTAGACTCCTCCCTGTGGTTGGCATTTTGCAGCAGACTCCTCCCAGTGGTTGCCAGATTGCAGAAGACTCCTCCCATTGATTGCCAGATTGAAGTAGACTCCACTCAGTGGTTGCCAGGTTGCAGTATGTTCCTCCCAATGGTTGCCAGGTTGCAGTAGACTCCTCCCAGTGGTTGCCAGATTGCAGTAGACTCCTCCCCGTGGTTGGCCTTTTGCAGCAGACTCCTCCCAGTGGTTGCCAGATTGCAGTAGACTCCTCCCAGTGGTTGGCATTTTGCAGTAGACTCCTCCCAGTGGTTGCCAGATTGCAGTAGACTCCTCCCAGTGGCTGCAATTTTGCAGCAGACTCCTTTCAGTGGTTGCCAGGTTGCAGTAGACTCCACCCAGTGGTTGCCAGGTTGCAGTAGTCTCCTTCCAGTTGGACCACCTCCAACACTAAGACCAGAACAGTACAGAATCTGGGGTCTTGGGGTGACCGTGAGCCAGAGCTCAAAATGGAACACTCCAACATTCAAGCTTTAAATTCCAGTTTTCTGCTTTCAGTCGGATACAAGTTCTCCATCACTGCGTACCAGACACAAAAAACAGTCATAGCGCACAGGATGAAAGTAAAAGTCAATAACGTTTCATCTTTCTCAGGTGTCGTTTGACTTGACATACGCGCTCCCTGTTTCCATGAAAGATTTTCCTCATCTATATGGATTCAGGTTACAAACAGACTGTTTATACAACACTTAGTTCCAGTACACTAATCTGACTGAGTTCCCAGACTGTGTTTAGTCAGAGTCAAAGTCAAAGTCAAAGTGAGCTTTATTGTCATCTTTCCATATACAAGTATACAGAACAACGAGATGGTGAAGCTCAGAATCCACAGATTATGCATATAATTGAATTTTTACACATAGTGTAAGTAGACAAAGTAGTCAAGAGATACTGAGGGGAAAAAAAGATAATTCCACCTAAGTGGGCAGAGAACAGTGCAAGACTAAGAAGAGTGCAAATGAGCGGAGACGTATTTTTAGGTAAAGTGGCAGTAAATGCTAACAGCTTTCTGGTGCAGCAGCATAGTGCAAAGTAAATTGTTTTGTGCAATATAATTTTTTTTTGTGCAAAGACAGTATAAGTACAGTATATAGATACAGTATAAATATAAATACAATGATATGTGTGCAAATACAGTATAAATACAGTATGATATCAGTATAATATCGGAGGGTGTAGCAGCAGAGTGAGTTTGAATGTAAAAAAATAGCAAACAGCAAAGTAGCAGCAGAGTCAGTTTAAAAAGTAAAAAATAGGAAAACAGTGAAGGTCAAGAGGGTTAAGAGAGGGTTGAGGTAGATTGGATGGTGCCTCTGTACAATGTGGTGAGGATGGGAAAGGGAAGGCTTGCTCGTTTCAGCCGTCGCAGGAAGTGAAGTCTCTGCTGGGCTTTCTTGGTCAGGGAGGTGGTGTTGGTTGTCCATGTAAGTTCCTCGGTGATGTGCACCCCAAAGAACTTGGTACTCTCCACAATCTCCACAGCTGAGCCACTGATGTTAAGTGGAGAATGTGCAGGACATGTCTTCTTAAAGTCGACAATCATCTCCTTTGTCTTGTGGATGCTGAGGGACAGGTTGTTGTGCCTGCACCATTCAGTCAGCTGTTCCACCTCCTCTCTGTAAGCAGACTCATCATCCCTGCTTATCGGTCCCAGCACAGTCGTATCATCCGCAAACTTGATGATGTCGTTAGTGTTGTGTGAAGGTGTGCAGTCATGAGTCAGCAGGGTGAAGAGCAAAGGACCGAGTACACAGCCCTGCGGAGCTCCTGTACTCAGTGTGATGGTGTTAGAGGTGTTGCATCCAATCCGAACTGACTGGGGCCTCTCTGTCAGGAAATCCAATATCCAGGTACAGAGACTGGTGTTCATGCCTAACCAACTCAGCTTCACAATCAGCTTTTGAGGGATGATTGTATTGAAGGCAGAGCTAAAGTCTATGAACAGCATCCTGACATAGGTGTCCCTTTTGTCCAGATGTGTCAGAGAGAGGTGGAGGGCAGTTGAAACGGCGTCGTCGGTGGACCTGTTGGAATGGTATGCAAACTGAAGGGGGTCTAGGGAGACTTGTCTTTATGTGTGTCATGACCAGCCTTTCGAAGCACTTCATGATGATTGGAGTCAGTGCGATCGGTCAGTAGTCATTTAGGCACTTCACTGATGATTTCTTCGGCACTGGGATTACGGTGGTGGGTTTGAAACCAGCAGGAACAGGCGACTGGCTCAGAGACCTGTTGAAGATGTCTGTGAGGACACCAGCCAGTTGGTCGGTATGTTATCTGGTCCTGCAGCCTTACGTGGATTGACTCTAGATAGAGTCCTCCTCACATCAGCTGTGGAGAGACAGAGTACCAGGTCATCAGAGGGAGGTGTTGATTTCCTAGCAGGCTCCTTGTTCTGTACCTCAAACTGTGCAAAGAAATCATTGAGCTGGTCTGGTAGAGTGGTATGATTGTCAGTGCTGTGTGGGATGGGCATGTAGTCTGTGAGGGATTGAATGCCCTGCCACATGCCACATGTGTCTCTGGTGTTACAAGTGTTCATTGATCTGCTGCGCGTAGTCCCACTTGGCTCTCTTTACTGTATGGGACAGGTTGGCTCTGGCCGCCTTGAGAGCAGTCTTGTCTCCAGATCTGAAGGCTGTGTTTCTGGTGTTGAGCAGCGTGCGCACTTCTCTCATCATCCAGGGCTTTTAGTTGGCTCTTGTGGTGGTTTCCTTGGAGACAATAAAATCCTCTATGCACTTAGTAATGTAACCAGTCAGAGAGTCTGTGTACTTCTCCAGGATGATGGAGTCACCATTCATTGCAGCCTCCCTAAAAATGTCCCAGTCTGTCGACTCGAAGCAGTCCTGGAGGGCCGAGATAGCACCGGCCGGCCACACTCTGATGCTCTTTTGGGCCGGTTTGGAGCGTTTCAGCAGCGACTTGTGGGCAGGAACCATGAACACACTGATATGGTCTGAGTAGCCGAGGTGGGGGCGGGGGAAGGCCCTGTAGACCTCACGAATGTTAGTGTAAACAATGTCCAGGCAATTTCCCCCTCTGGTAGCGAAATTCACATGCTGGAAAAACCTTGGGAGAACTGACTTCAGGTTTGTGTGGTTGAAGACCCCAGCAATGATGAAAAATGTCTCGGGGTGTGCAGTTTGTAAATTTATTATAATCTCACTGGGAACCTCACTGTGTGTTTCAATCCGCTTGTCTGTGTTCACCATGTAAACTTCCAAATCTAGCGATAGTTCTTTACACTATCAGGTCCTACAGTAGAGTTAGTGACATCATCAGCGGACACGCCCTTTTTCATGAACATAGCTCAGAATCATCAGATGAAGATGAAAAGGATGAAAGGATGCTAATTTCACTGGAAGCACCTTTAACAGGATTGTACCCACAATTCAACTCTTCTTCTAATCAATCATGTAATGAAATGTGTAATACTCTACCTGTAGGCTGTAAGGTAACAAGTCCGAAGTCTAAACTGTGAACATAAATGTTATATTAGATGTGAGAAAAGCACTAACTAACTGCAGTGTTATACAGAACTAATGAACGTCGCAGGTGGTTCACAGCATAGAAGTGGGCGTGGCCTCAGTATAAGGCACAATGAAGGAGGTGTGGCTTCAGTGTGTTAGTTACAGTAAAGGTGTCTGTGATGATCAGTAACCCTTTGGAGATAAAATCCAAATCTGGCAACACTGTGTTTTTATTTGATATAAATATAAATGTGGGTTTATAATCAGCAAGGCAGCGAAAAACATATTATATTTTAGTGGTTTAATTTTAGAACAGAGGTCTGCACCTGCTACTGTCGCTGCACACATATGAACCTGAGTGTGTGTGTGTGTGTGATGGACACACAATGTGAAACCCCCTCAGTGAAGGAGCTGGAAAGGATTCTGTATAGAGGGAAACGGAGTGGAAATCATGTGGACGAGGTCAGGCCCAACCTGTTCCTGGGAGACATGTAAGTTAATCATTCATTAAAGGCGAAAGTATTCAAAGCAACAGCCAAAAATAAATTCTCTCTTGTGATATTTACAACTTAAATTAAAAATACATTTTCTGTTGATGTTCCTGATCATTTTGTAGCATTTCCTCTGTCACTGTTCACATCTAGATACACTCTAGTTAGCTAGCTTATGTCTGGCGTCCATGCTGCTGAGAAACCCTTGGCTAGTTGCTAGCATGCTCAGACTTGGTCCTGTGTGTAGGTCGATAGCTAATGATCGCTACAGCCTGTGGAAGCTCGGGATCTCACACGTGCTGAACGCTGCTCACGGGAAAGCGCACTGCAACGGCAGTCACGAGTTTTACGGCTCGTCCATGGAGTACTACGGCGTTCCTGCAGACGATTCGCCGTCCTTTAATCTCTTGCTTTACTTCCAGCCATGTGCAGACTACATCCACGAAGTGCTAAACTCTCCTGGAGGTAAAGTTACATCACCGTCCCACACTCACAGAACGGCCTTTAATTCACCTTCATAAACACTGAATTAGTGAATTTCACACAGTAGTCATGAGACTCCTTTATGCAGCTTTTAGTTTCAGAGAATGGAGATAAAAATGACTAAAAATCAGGAGTTACCAAAATCACAGTGCTGAGATCATCAGCTTCCAGCATCTGCATGGTTCTCCAGATCATAGGATCTCAAGTTCCCTTGTTTTAGGGTCCTATATTTCCATGGTGATTCACTACATAAGAAAAGTATGTGTACCCCTGACCATCAGACCCATATGTGGTTGCTGAACGTCTCAGTCCAGATTTATTCTCTGTGCTGTTATAATGAGCTCCACTCGTCTCTTCTGGAAGGTTCTCCACTAGATGTTGGAGCTTCTGTGTGGATTTGTGTTCATTCAGCTACAGGAGCATTAGTGAGATCAGGCTCTGATGTTGGGATGTCGAGGAGGCTCCAGTTATAGTTGAGGTCAGGGCTCTGTGCAGGACACTCGAGTTCTTCCACTCCAACCTTCACACACCATGTCTTCATGGAGCTGCTTTTGGGTCTCTTAGATTCAGTGAAGGGAAACTGTAACTCTACAGCATTCAGAGATGTTCTGTACAGTCACATGCTTCCAAAGTTTGAGAAAGAGCCACATGGTCAGGGGGGCACATACTTTTGATCATCTAGTGTAAATATTCTTTGATAACTTTATAAACCGTGTCCAGAGTTATTATTCTTCACACATCCGTAATAAATCAGACGGTTTACACGACCCGTCTCAGTCCTCCTGACATTTCTTCTCCGAGTGATCTGGAAATAATCACATGGCTCTCTTTTCGTTGTGTTTCTCTTGGTTTCGTGCCCACGTGATACTAAAGATGATCCGATCTAAATCTGATGAAATATTATTACATGGCTATTCTTGTCCAGTATTAATAAGTGCTTCTTGATTTGTGAAAGAGATGGTTTAGTTCCGTAGCTTACTTTAAAAAGATTTCCAGAAGTGGAGTAAGTGAGGAACTGCAGAAAGAGTAACGGAGTACAACTGCGTTTTAGTGCCACTGATAAAAATAAAACCACAAGCCACAATATAAAGAGGAAAGTTTTAACACTATGATGAAACGAATTATATAAAGTTAAAAGGAGGGAAGTTGAGGATTTGGTGACGTTATTGCTGAAGGAGAGACGGCAGGCGGCGGAACCTTCCAGCATATCGTGGTGTTGAGTGACGCCGTGCAGATAATCGATCATCATCATCAGAATCATTCATCTGGACGGAGCGGATCTCCGGCGTGTTCAGCGTCAGACCACTACATACGGACTCAGAGCGACTCGCTTTGTGGTGAGTCTATATTCCAGGACATGCCGCGCTCTCCATCGATTCCCCTTCAACATAAACACAACTTCCTCCAAAGCCATGTCTAAATAAACACAAGGTCTTATTCAGTGGTTTTAAAGTTCTAGCGCTGATTATAATCTGGAACAGATTAAATATTTCAGTGTACAAATATCCTCATTGCTCCACTACAGCTGGGTGATTCTCGCGAAATCAGACTTACGAGGTGGCATGAAGCATCTCGATGATCTCTCATTAAAGCAACGCGTCCATTACGGATTTACAATTAAAATACAATTTTTTTTTAGACTTACGAAAAATTATTATAAAACTTCAGTGCATGTCATACTACAAACAGTTACAGTAAATAAACATGTGATATTTGGCATTCATTTATAAAACAAGTTAAAGTTTTAAGGAAAAGAACTTTGTCCACTACCAATTTTCTCATCCTCCGCAACAATTTTCAATCATTGTTTAAGTTCACAAGGAATTTATATAATCGAGGAATTCTGAACGGAGGGACATCATTTCCAGTGACACTCTAGCAGGTTAGCACCTCATTTTATTTCTCTCAAGATAAAAGTTAACATTTTATTTGTTAGAATACCTACACAACTTCATGTCTCATTACCGATACGCAAAGTTTTTAACATTTAAAATGTAAAAATTTAAAGATTCTTGTTTGTTATTTACTTCATTATGGTCTAAATATAAACAGCTAGCTAAAGTTTAGCTAGGCCTCATAGCGCCTTCACAGACAGAAGAAAAGTTCAAGTTCACTCATACTCCAGTTAAACACATGCTGCGCTAGAGAGATTCACTGTTTTGGTAATGAGAAACTGATGTATTAAAAAGTGTAAAAAAAGTAACATGTATAAACTTGTGTTTATTCCTGATATAACGTAATATTCGTTTCAAACACTTTATAAAAAAATAACATAGCTGTTAAAAACCCTCCAGCAGAGGTCACTAGTTTTCCCTTTTTATGTAGCACTAGCATGAAATGTAGGCCTAATACAGTATCAGGAATTGATTATATTATATTGTTATATTATATTATATATTATATTATATTATATTATACAGGATGCTGTATTATAATGTATTACAACTGTGTAGGTTATTGTATTATATACTGTACGTAACATTATTTTTGATTAAATGTTATATTCAACTGTAAAATATTTCCTCACATACAAAGATGCACGCACAGAAAGACACACACACACACACACACACACACACACACACACACACACACACACACACACACACACACAGAGAAACTGAAAAACAGTTGTTCTAGTCCATTACTTACTTTCATTAGTGTAAAGCCTGTGTTCATTAATGTATTCTTTCCATTAGTAACCTTCAATCTATTTTTTTTTTTTTTTACGTATCGCAAACGTAAGGAGAATGTTAAAATAAAGACCGTTCAGGATCTCACAAAGAGACAGCATGACAAAATGAAAGCTCAATGGAGGAAAAATTCAGCAAAATACCATCGAAATAAAAAGCAAGCGGAAGCTCTACTCAACTGGACTCCAGTATCCTCACTAAGTGAGCCAGAAAATTCTTTGATGAAATAAACTATGAAGAAGTCCAGAAAAATTCTGAAAATCTTAATGAGTCAACACCATCAGTTTAAAGGTTGGACTGGACAGGGCCAGTACAGTCATCAACCCCTAAAAGAACACCTGTAACTAAAAAAAGACACAACTTAAACCAGTGACTGTAGGCACTGACTCATGACTGAATATAAAACTGGTGTTACTGCTGTACTTTACATTACATATTGTTTATGACCAGATGATTGTATGTTACAAAGTGATACTAAGATGAAATTAAATGTTTTTGTCCATAAATATATATATATATATGTGTCAGTTTTTGAAAAAATATCCTAAAAAACAAGTTGTAAATCATTAAATATGTTGCAGTAATGAGACAAATTATCAATATTTTAAATATTTATAAATATAACAAAGTAATCTTTCCTGACTTATACCTCTTGGCATTAGTGTTAATGAGCTACATTAAAAATTACCAAAAAAAAAAAAAAAATTCAACAATATATTTGATGTGATTTCATGTTGCAGTAATGATATTTTTTTCTGTACTCAATATCTAAAATACCTGTAATTTTATACAAAATTTTCAAAACGATCTCTAATAATGATGTTTTTATTAAGTTCAGACATTCATCTTAAGTGCTTAATAAGAAATTTGTCTTCAAATGCCTTTTGAAAATTTTGAAGTTGGAACTCTTTTAAATCTGGATTTCATGAGAATCACCCAGCTGCTACAGTAACGCTAACTCTCAGCTAACTGCGTTATTTAGACCTGCTTTCTTTTAGGATTACGACTTTATTCTCAAAATATTTTTATTTTAGTCTTATATTTTAATAAAAAAAATAATAAAGTAGCCCGAAAACACCCTTGTGACATTCTGGTTTAGACCACGCCCACTTTCAGTTTAAATAAGGAAAACAGGTATGAATCTGAGCAGTAAAGTGATATTACGTGATTCTCTCTCTCTCTGTAAAAACATCACCATGACCTGCCTACAGTAAAGCTAACGCTCAGCTACGTTATTAGGTTCATGAATCTTTACAGTGGTGTAATTACAGGTGAAGCTTCACTCTGCAGCAAATCAGCTGAAAGAACCTTCATGTGTCTTATTTCTGTTCCATCTAAATTAATAAAACAGTCCTTTATTACTATATTGCTAGCTAGTTAGCACCGACTGCTAATCCTCTGGAAACTTCTGAAGTCATTAATAAAGTATTCATTTATTTTTATTTCTCGTATCTTTAGTGTTGTGTTTTGACGGTGAAGTGATTTCTCTTTATTAAACAGCTCAGTATCGATATGTTCTCATCATCGTTAATCTTCATAACCCTCACTCTCGGTAGCACACGTTAGCACATCACGCCACCTTCATAAACTACTTTATGACTTGACAAGATCTCCAACCTGCAGTTTCACTCATGACGTTAGTGCACGTGTGTGTGTGTGTGTGTGTGTGTGTGTGTGTTAGCTAAACACTGAGCTTTTACAGGATTCAGTTCAGTTTAGCATCAAAGACGTCTTTTTACTTATTCCTCTAATCAATTAGCATAAAAAGTGAGCTAGCTAATAAAGGCTCAGCAGTGGAGGCTAGTAATGTGTGTGTGTGTGTGTGTGTGTGTGTGTGTGTGTGTGTGTGTGTGTGTGATTACAGTGGTGTGAATAGCTGCCATGTAGCTTTGATGTCTGAGGCGTAATGTAAATAAAGTGAGGTGTGAAAAAGGTGGCAGTTAAGTAGCGACATAACACACATCCTAAAACACACCCCCCAAACACACACACACACACACACACACACACACACACACCCAAACACACACACACGTAGCACAGACACCAGCTTTGATAAATTCAGAGGAAGGAAACCAAAAATCGATGCTACACAATTAACTGTTTTTATAAATTTTTAATAATTATAATTTATTCTACAGTTTGTTAATAAAGTCGCTGTTTATCATTAAGATACGATTCCTTTATTGTCACTGCAGAGTACAACGAAATTTGTAGACATAGACATGCGCTAGTGTTATCTAACAGTGTTCGCTAATATTAGTATACATTGTTTTCATCATTAACAACTGATCTTCATAAAAAATTATTTTGATAAAGATTATTTAATAACTCTTACTGGTCTGGAGATCTCTCACTGGTCTGAAGATCTCTCACCGGTCTGG
>JAOVYU010000067.1:2068479-2078774 GCA_025674565.1 Synodontis membranacea
CTGTGTGCCGGTCCCAAGCCCGGATAAATGGGGAGGGTTGCGTCAGGAAGGGCATCCGGCGTAAAAACTCTGCCAAAAGATCCGCTGTGGCGACCCCTAGTTGGGAATAGCTGAAATGGGAAGGAGGAGGAGTCATAAAGCTTTAAATAATTACAGTATTATCTTCATGCAGTGAAACTTCCACATTCACACAGCTTTTAGAAAACCTTTAAATGAAATAATAATTCATAACTAGTTTACTGGAAGATATGTTTCTTCTTTCTTTTGCTGCATTTATTTTATTTCTTACATTTTGTGACTTTCTCTTTTCACCATCAAACTTTATATCAATATTTAAATATTTAATATAAACTAAACTTTTATTAATTAATCATCCTGGTTAATAAAAGTACTGATGTTAACTCATCCATTCTGTGAAAAAAAACCCACATTAATTAATCATTAATTTAAAGGTAAAAGCTCATCTATATTAACAATAAGATCAGAAATATTACACATTCACATCATTTATTTTAATTTGTGCATTAATGGACGACTGCTGTACGAACACTGATGTCATGTTTTAGTTCACGATTCTTCTGTGGTTTTGTTGGTTCCGTTATTCATTTTGGAAATTTTGGCCAATTTGATGCGTTATTATAAATGTGTCACAATAGAGGAACTTTTCGCCATGAAAAGAGAACAGAAATAATGTGTTACCGTGGAAATGAGGAACATAAACAGCAGATTTTCTCAGCACCAGGGTATAAACCAAGTCAGTAATTTCCTCCTGTTTTATTAAATCTAAACCCTGCCTGTAGGTTCTTTAGTTCACAGAACCCTTCTAAAGACTACACTTTGCTGACGAGGTGTTCGGTATCTGATGTCTTTAAATCCACCTCAGAGCTCGGATACAACGCTGAACGGCAGGAAATCTACAGCTCCACCGCAGGAACTTTTTCAGGAACTCAAAAGAGGAACTAGGGCTAATTTTAGTTCCTGTTTGGGAGTTCCATGGAGGTTTTTGGAGTCATTACTTTCCTGTTTGGATGGAGTGTGACACTGTGATGATACTGTTGGTCCTATAAACAGTACAGAAGATAAAGTACAGTGCCTTTATAAGGTGTATAATGTATTTATTTATTATGTATATCATGTACTGATATAAACACTAGAGCCTTTAATTACTTTATTTATATTAAAAGGTTCATTGGGGAGTTTTATAGGTCAGATTTATCTTCTTTATGGCAGTGTCATCTTATTTAATGAATAATAAATGAATAATAAATGAACTCTGGGATTAATTTATTATATTATGATGATTATGAACATGACTCTGGATACTTTTGTTTTTAAAAGTTCTGAGCCTTTGTTTGTTTTGGGATTGTATTGGCGGGGCGTGTACCACGTGACCCGCGTTTACGTCACCACGTGGGTGCTCCCTAAGCCAATGGGTGCCTTTACGTCGCGTCAGGGCGGAAGTCTCCGCACCGATTGGTCCTGAATGACCCGCCCTCAGAGCCGCCATTTTTAAACAAAAAAAAAAGTGTTTATGGTGAGCGGAGGCGCTCGTGAGGACAGTGAAGAGGCTCGAGACATGGAGAAGTGGACGGATGAGGATGTGCAGGCTCTGCTGAATATTTACGCTGAGGAGACGGTCCAGAAAGAGTTCGAGACCTCAGCCAGGAACGCTAAAGTGTACCAGAAGATCTCAGCTCGTCTGAGTGAGATGGGGATCCAGCACAGCGCTCAGAGGTGCCGAGAGAAGATCAAGAAGATGAAGCAGGATTACAAAAAGATCAAAGATCATAACCGAGTGAACGGATCGAACCGGCGCAGCGGGAAGTGGTTCGAGCGGCTGGACGCGATCCTGGGCCAGCGGGGACGGGACTCGGGCTGCGGGGAGAGCGGGGAGAGCGGGGACTGCGGGGAGAGCGGGTCTGTGCTGCTGCTGGAGCCGCTGAGTGACCCACACAGGAGCTTCTTACAGAAAGAGGAGGAAGAGGAGGAGGAGGAGGAAGAGGTGTCCTTCACCGAGGGTCAGAGCTTACTCATCCACTCACTCACTCATCACCAGAGACTACTGCTGAGAAATAAACACTGCTGAGAAATAAACACTGCCTGCTTACAGAAGCTTAAAACACTCTGCCTTATTGGCTCTGATAATGACGTGGTCCATAGCACCGGCCTGTGGACCAATCACAATCGAGTATTCAAATGAGCCGTGTAATAATGCACCAATAATCACCAAGAAACTAATTAACTACACAAACAGAACCGGAAGTGGAGCTCATCACCCTAAAGTGGCTCAGATCAAATATTTACTTCATGAATATCAACACCTAACGATTATTATTATTTATGACGAGAAACCGCTTCACGTTCATGATCAAATATTTAAAACTTAAACAATATCAGTAACTTTTAATGAAACGTTTATTAGAAATAATACCTTTTATGATGTCATCATGAAAAAAAAAATAATAAAATTGTTTGGAATAATTTTTTACATATATATAAAAATATTAATCATGGTTGTAATAATTGATTACTCTGTCCCAGAGTGTTTATATCCATTTATAGTTACTGAAGCAGGTTCTCAGTTCCATTATAGCAGCTATAAACGGTTCCTCCCTCACCAGCGTCTCTTTATTCTCTCTCTCATGATGTTAATGGGGCAAAAAAATCACAGCTTGTCATGTTGGTGAGAGAACACAGAGCAGCGTAAACTCCCCCGTCATGAAGATGTCCGAGTGACAGCTTTACCTCTGACAGGGACAGGACTCGTAAACATCAATACACGTCAAACACATTCACAGTTCTGTGTGTTTCTCATAAAGAAGAGAACCGTGAAACGTCACATCACGCTGGTTTACGTTTAAAAGTAATTATTAATTTATAAATGATGTATTTTCTGTCATTAGAACAGAGAGAAGAAGAAGAGTTGTAGTTTCTCAGCGTCTCCTGTTATACAAATCAATAGTAATGCGTGGCTCCGCCTTAAATGTCAGGCCACACCCCTTTTATTTTTAAACGGAGGGCAATAAGGAGTTTAGATTACTAATTACATTACTTACTGTTAGAGAATGTAGAATGTACTGTACTGTTAGAGAAGAGAGAATGTATTGTGAATATTGTTAGCAGGACATTGTGGGCGTTTATTTTTGAGTAAGCTGTTGTTTGATGTGTATTTTTCAGATGATCAGTACTCAGAGCTCAGCTTCGATTCCCCTGCGGCCCCCAGCAGGCCCACCTGCCGCCCACCCACACAGCCACACCTCCGAGGTGACGTCACCCTTCACTTTCTCTCTCACGTGTTACATAAACAGCCGTCTAACTCTGACATCAGACTGAACTCAGACTCTCATCCTGAGCAAATAAGAAACCTGAACACAGCGTCACGTCTAGATCAGCTTTAACTCCAGGTTCTGAATAAAGGTGAAGAAAACATAAAAAAGTAAAACATATTTTAAACTCGCTGGAACTTCACTGCTCCATTATTAACCAATAACTAGCTTTTTATTTTGAAAATGAAGTAAAATTATAATTTTAAAATAAATAAATAGTACGTTTTATATTTGTGTTTTTATTTAAATAAATAGTGTTGTATTTAAAAAAAATATATATTTTTTGTTAAAAATTGCAATTTTTAAAAAAATAAAATTTATTATAAGTTTTATTATTGTAGAAATAAAACGAACAGCATATTTAATTTTATTTTTAAAAGAACTAGTGTTTACATTTAAAAGAATATTTAAAATTAAAATAGTGTATTTTTCTAATAAAATGGCATGTTTTGTTTAAAATAAATGAACATTTCTAATTTTTTAAATAAAATGGATGTCCTGTTTTTTTTTTTATCAGCGTGTTATATTTCTCGAATATGTGTTAAATTTTTAATATAAAATATAGCAGGTCCTGTTTTTAAAATAATATCAGTAGCAAAATGTTTTATTTAAAAATAAAATAGCACATTTTATTTAAAAGAAGCAGAAACTTTTAGTTTTAAATAAAGTAAATATTGTTTTTTTTATTATTATTTTTCGACTAAGGTTAACAGCAGGTTTAATTTTTACGCAGTTTTGACGGCTTTTCTGTGTAACGTATAAACGTCAGATAATTACTTTTATGAATATTCCTTACGGCAAAAGATTCTAAGCTAAAAGCTAAAGTGTGATTAAAGCTCTGAGGGCAGATCTTAGAACGAGTTTAGTCGTAGAAATAACTCCTGATTTAAAAAATGATTTTTCTAATTTATGCATGAACCCTTGACCACGCCCCTTTTCTGTATAAATCCGACTTATGGGCCCGTTGCTCTTTAGCTCCCCGTGCAGGGAAGAGGAAGCGGGATGGAGAGGTGCTGGAGGTGCTGAGGCAGCTGGAGGAGGAGCAGATGGAGGGTCTGCGGCGGGATTACGAGCAGAGAGAGCGGCACTTCCAGCTGCTGCTGCAGCACGTTAAGGAGGAGTTCTCAGTGCGGCAGGAGGAAGCCGCTCAGGCCAGACGCCAGCAGAGAGAGTTCCAGCAAGGAGTTCTGACGCTCCTCAGCCAGCTGGTCCACGTCCTCAGCAGCAGAACCGCCCCCTCGTCCCCGCCCCTCGACTAGCGCCGCTCTTCCTCCCTCCTCATACACGTTTCCATTTCAGATGATTTTATTTTTCACTTCTGATTTACACCGTATTCTTTAATCGCACTTTAAATGTAACGTTCGGTCTTTATTACTGTTGTGATATGTTCCTTTCACTTATTCTGTTATTGTAATATAGTCTAATTAAACTGATTTCAGCTTTTACTCCACTACAAGACTCGTTTATTATTGCTGAGGATCGAAATCAACACCGAATGGAATCAAATAAGATGATTTTAGACTTTCATACGCATTTCTCAGTCTGCTTATCCTCAGGTGAACTGCTGCTGTTTAAATCTAATTATTTTAATAATTATTAATATAATACTGAATATTAATACTGAATATTCAACATGTGATCGTTTTTCTTATTAAATGCAACTTTGTTTATTAAGTTTAGCTTCATTGTTTTGTTCCTTTTTTTTTTTTTTTTTTTAAACTACTTCTATTGAGTCCTAACACTGCAAAATATATCTATAGACTTAGCGAGAAACAACTATCTGATCATTTTCCATAACAGTCACAGCAGGATCCAGAACAGGAAGTGGTTCAGGAACTGTGTAATCCTTCTTTCAGAATAGACGCTTTCAGACCAAACTGTTCCGGGGCTTTTTTAGCTCCTACTTCAGGGTCGGTACTCTCCCTGCACAACAGGAACCGTGAGTGACGTATGTGTGGAAAATACGGAATATATATATATATGGATAAATTCATAGATTCGTACGTTTATATGCGTAATGTATATATTTCTGTGAAGCTGCTTTGTGATGATGTCTGTGGTTTAAAGCGCTGTACATATAAAATTGAGCTGCTTTGGGCAGTGTGTGTGTGTGTGGGGGGGGTTACGGGATATGTTGGTAGGAATCATTAAAGACACTGAAAAAAAATATTTTCATCTGGCTATTTTGTAATGGCCAGATGAAAAATCTTCATATTGCACAAAAGAATCCAGGTGAGGTACTGTACAGCCTTTATCTGTGTAAACAACAGCTCTTAACTTTAGCTTTAAAAATGTTCCTACTAAGGATTACTTACGATGGATTTACATATTAAATAAGTTAAATATAGATATAGCTGAGGTTTTATTGTTTAAATTACACTTAAATGTATAATAATAATGTTTGATCTTGATTCCACTATACTCAAGAACACAGCAGATTTGTCCCAACAGTTCTGGTCATCAGCTACCAAACCTCCATCTCTGATGTAATATCCTGTTTTAATTATGAAGCGAGCAGTAAACTGAGACGCACGCGTACTTATCTCCGGCGTGCTGCGTTTCAGACCCTGCTCATTTGTAGTGATATATATTTCGTATGAAAGACAGTAATCTCACTTCATCCCACTTTATTGTCTGTAGCATCAGAGAATGATTAAAGTTATTATTGAGGGACTTTTTTTAAACTCAGATTAGGTACTGTCCCAGAACAACAGGAACCATGAGTGACGTATGTGTGGTGAGATTCCTCGAGTCAAGCAGTCGTTTAATCTTTTTATTAGTCAGTGTGTATTACAATAACAGGATACAGCAGATGCACAAATGCGCTTGATAAAAAACACGCTCGAGTGTGTGTGGGAGCTGAAGTGGAGTGACGGGCAAATGAAAGTGAAATTAAACAGTGACGGTTGAGGAGCACTACTCTTTCTCCAGGGTGTAAAGGGAACCAAGTACAGCGCAGATGTGCGTCAGTGAACTGAAGTTGTACAGTTTGCCTACATTGCCCTCCACAATTATTGGCACCCCTTGTTAAGATTATTAAGGGTTAGGAAAAAAATCCACCTTCGGAACAAATGAAAAACATTTAATCAGAATAAAACAAATCCTTCATCAAGAAATACTTATTTTCAACAAAGACACACGTGCCACTGTTATTGTGAACATAACATAACAGCGGCATGTTTCCTTTTTAAACTGTACAATTTTGAACAGATATTCCATTAATCATTCCTCAACATGGGAAAGATAACAAAACACACAAACCAAATGAAGGAGAAGTGTGATGACCTTCATAAGTATTGGAATTATTATAAAATCTGAAAATGCCCTTTTCTACTGTTAGGACTGTAATAAAAAAGTGGACATCAACTGGAACTGTTCCAAACTTGCCTGGATCCATGTTTATTTTGCCCCCGTGTACAGTGAGGAGGGTAAGAGAGGTAAAAGAGATCACTGCTGGTGAATTAAAAAAAAAAAAGTAAAATCTTGGTGTTACCAAATCTCCAAAACCCCCATCAGACGTCACCTCCATGAGAACAGATTAACTGGAAACTCCACCTGAATAAAGCCAGAATTAAGCCTGTATGACAACCTCAGAACATACATTATCATCTCTAAGTCTTAATTCTAGCACCAAGTAAGTGCTGGAGATCACCGCTCTTCATGCTCAGGTTGACTCTAGGAATGAAATCTACTCTGAGTTCAAGAAAGTAGTCACAATTACTCAGCCTTCAGCACACATGGAGTTTAATATCGTTCGTCTACCAACCAGATAAATCTCCTGACTGAAAACAAAGCCGCTATCTGTACAATAACTAATCCAGTCTGAGCACCAGCGTTAGCCAACATCAGATACCGTGATATGTAATATTGGTAACTGTAACTTAAGGCAAAGTTAGAAACTAATATTAGCGTTTATTCATGGACACTGAACACAATCTAAGATATTCTGAAGGTAAGAAAGGAAAGTGTATTAAACAGCTGGAATGTTATTGCTACTAATCTACAGACGTCTTCATCGGCTTGTGCGCCATCCTTAATGAGGATACGAGCCACGAAGGTCAGGGTTAAGAAACAGTATGGTCCATTTTAGGGGTTTCTGAAATCATATTACAAGATTCTTTCACTCATGAAATTTGGGATATATACTGTATTGTAATATTTACAGTTAAAGATTAAAGGGGTAAATAAATATTTTGGCCCCTGCTGTTGTTTTTGCCCCTTTTGGGGTCCAGGTCTTAATTAGGTGGGTCAGAACCCCCCCAATCCCCCAATGCCCCTGTAATTTGAGCCATAGCTATAAGAGCTTGATTTAATCAGAGATACATGTGGATCGTCTAATCCAGATAATCTACATGAATACTCTTCTTACTGAACATCAGAATCCAGTTCGACTGGAAAATTTCATTCAGGTTCAGCCTACAGAAAACAGAATCAAGACCCTGGAAGGTGTGTAGTTCTTGGGGAAGCTCCACAGGGGATAGTTCCTCAAAACAAGTCTGAAGAACTTATGGTTCCTATTGTGCTGGGAGAGAACCTACCGTGAAGTAGGAGCTAAACAAGTCCCTCAAAACAGTGTACGAACATAGGGAAAAGGGGAACTATCTCCAACAGTTCTAAGAACTAAATAAATTGCAATAAAACATAATTAATGTCGGGCTAATCTATTGTGTTTTAATTACCTTTTATGATGAAAGTTTATGTCCTGCATGATAAAGACAAATTACAAATTCATATCATTACTGCAAATCAGCTTTAGAAGATGGAAGACGCTGAGATCGTGAGATTATAGAGCAAATTTACTGGAGTCTGAATTTCATTAATGAGAGCAGATTTTAAGAATGATCAGAGTAATAATTCGGATAATAGACTGGAGTTATCATGGTCATTAGACACTGTAGACCTGAAGACTGAGTCATTTTTGGTGGAATTTTAAATCTGTTCTGGATTTTAAAAGGTTCAGGGGTAGATCATAATTTTGACATGATATTCTGCATATACTGGTGTGTGTGTGTGTGTGTGTGTGTGTGTGTGTGTGTGTGCTGTAGTCTGTATGTGAATGATACAAAAATTGTGATAAAAAAATAACAGCTTGTCTCCACTCATGATAAACTCTTTTATTTATTGAAACAGGAAGCTGTGTTTCTGTTTCTCATCCCTCGCTTTTCCATCGCTCTCTCTCTCTCTCTCTCTCTCTCACAGAGGACAGAAACAGAATCCACAGACTGCTGTTGAATATGTGAAGAGTTTCATGTCTTTTTTCATTCTTCTGTTTCTGAAAATCACACTAACCAAAAGGCATATAAAGATAACGATGCGACTGATCACATGATCACAGTAGATGAAGTTTCCCTCAAATACAAACACAGGCATGACGTTATTTTCTGGAACTGAGCTAAGTGACATTTTCATCTCCTCATCAGTCCAGATGGGTATTATGGAGGAGAACATGGAGGTGAGGGGCTCTTGAGTGGAAGTTCCTCTCCTGGTTCTACCAGCACCACAACATTCTCCTTCTTGGGGAGGAACACAGCAGGATACAGCGGCTCTCTCAGCTCCGTCTCGTAGCGGTGCAGCAGCTCCATTAGTCCTTCTGCATCTTCACCCACTCTGTAAAATGCCACCGTGCCACACCCGAAATCCACATACACACCCAGCCTCGTGGCCTTGGGGGCATCTAGGGGGGTTTCCACGCCACCGTGCCAGGCTGAGAAGCCACGCCCACTCCACTGAACACACCAGGAGATACTGCTGCCTGTGAGGCACCCTTCGTTTTGGTCGCTCTGGCGTGGGATCCCCACATACGTCACGCCAATATGGACCCCTGCTCCGCTCAGGTCCATCTCAAAGTAATGGCGCCCTGAGGAGAAGTTCTGAGCTACCAGCGCCTGCTTCCAGTGCTCGAAGCGCTCAGGATGCTCCGGGTAGCTGTGCTGCCAGGGTGTGGTGTTGGTCAACTTCCTGCCTCTCTCAGTCACGCGCAGGAACTGGTGGACCGTATCAGCATCAAACATTAAAGGAGATGCGTCTGAGAAGAAAAGAGAGTCAGAAGATACGTTGTTGTCTTCCTCTTTAAGCTCATCTTTAAGCTAACTGAACTAGAATAGCTACAGGGAAGGAGTCTCAAACGTAGGGCTGTCAATCAAGCATGCTCATTAGAATATTAGGCCACACCCATTAGGGCAGTGTCAGCTTAGTCTGATCAGCTGTTTGAGTGACGTTTGTGTATTTGTGTGTGTGTGTGTGTGTGAGAGAGAGAGAGAAAGAGAAGTGTATGTTCCTTGGGAAGTTAAGACCAACATAGGTAATTAGAATTTCCTTTTTGTCATTCAAATTATTATACAAAAGCACACACACACACACACACACACACACACACACACACACACACACACACACACAGGTTTCCTTACATTTGAGGAAGTCGTCTCTGCTCTGCGGCTCAGGCAGTGTGTTGTTCTGTTGTACAGGTCTGAGGGGAGGAACTGTGGACTGATTGAGTTTAACATCTGCAGGAACATAACACCATCAGTAACACTTGTGTGTGTGTGTGTGTGTGTGTTCTTACCAGCTGTGCAGAACTCTTTGAGTGAGTTGCGGTATGTTGTGAGCAGTGTGTCACACAACTCCTGTGTGGTGTGTGTGATGATACGGCTGAAATTCTGAAGGCGATCTGTCTGAATGACACACACATCAGGCAGAGACACTTCTGAGCTCATCTTCCTCCACTGAGAGTATTCCTGCGCGCGCACACACACACACACACACAAACACACACACACACACACACACACACACACACAGAAAATCTTCCTCATAATGTTCTGCATGAAATTATGTGACAAAAAAATATATAAAATTGTGTGTACGCCAACTTGCAAGGCACATGGACAAAACACACACACACACACACACACAAACACACACACACACACACACACAAACACACACACACACACACACACACACACA
>JAOVYU010000067.1:2233280-2250436 GCA_025674565.1 Synodontis membranacea
CCTACCAACTTTCAGAATCTTTCCCATCACCTTCAGACGCCTTAGAACAGTAGAATGATCCATATTCAAACGTCTCGTAGCTCTCCAGTCCATTGTGTTGCATCTTCATCCAGCAGTTTCTGCAGCTCCTCATCTTCTGATTCCTTTAGTCTAACACTTCATGGCTCATCAAGCTCCAATTCACCTTTTCAAACACTGAACCAGTTCTTGAAATTGTGTTTCCTGCTTCTGTTGAGCTTTTTTGTGTTCTAAAACACCTGCTTTTACTTTGATCTTTGATAAATAAAGATATTTACTAGGCCATGAACTTATGCATTGCATAATATTTCTGCATGAATAGTCTTATTTGTAATTTTCACATTAGTCAAAGCAAATTTGGTTTTAATTTAACAATATTGTTTCCACACTCGATATTCAGGCAGAGCATAAATTAGCGCTTCATCTACTTAGCACTTGTTCTACTTAACACTAGTAATTACTTAAAAGTGTCATATTTATGTATTTAATATTGGTCTTGATGTGCATTCCATAAATTTCAGCATGACATATTGTGGTTTGATCAAATATCCCTTAGGTGTATTTACATCTGAGGTCTGAATATGACCCTTAATTTAGGGTTCTTAGCTCTTTTGTAGGGTTCTTTTGTATGGTTGACGTGGTGTTGTGCTTTATTTTAAACCACTTTTCCCAATGTCATTCTAGACATGGGGAATTTGGCCATTTTCTACCATCGTATTACTGCCAATAAAGGTCATATGATGGCAGCAAGAAAGGTAGTTCTATAAAGCCGTATAATTGTGCTGAATAACAGTCAAGTTCACTCTATTTTACAGTTCATGAGGAGGTTTCAACTGAAGGCATCACCTGGTCCATCCTCAGCATCCTCGCCGTTTCCTCTCATGACTCAGGCAAATATGTCTGCAGAGCCACTAATTTTGTTGGCAGTGCCAATGCCATCATCTCTCTCGTCATTTCAGAAATGAAAACAGATCAGGTCAATGAGGCTGCTGTAAAGAAAACTGGCGCCAAGAAGAGTGGAAATTTTGGGCGAGCAGCATATCAAGAGAAACTTATTGCAAGATATGTTCCTCCAACCTCCACTTCTGTAGATGTTCCCATCATCGAACTGTTTAATGCATCGAAATCCACAGGGTCATCCAAGATCGAGAGCTACAGCAACTATAATGGAGTCGTGGATAGCAAAACCACAGTGAACAACTTAGAAACCGATGTGGATAAGAATTTTTTGAGCAATTTGGCAGCCAATGCTTCCTCCCTCCAACAAGGTCCAGAGAGAAGGGTGGTACGTTCCGTCAAAGTCATAGGAGACACCGATCACACAGTGTCAATTAACTGGCGAGCTCCATCTGCAACCAACACCACATGGTTTAGTGTTCTTTATGCTGTATTCGGTGAGAGAGACATGAGACGCATCAACGTGGCTCCCGGGAAGCACCGGATCACAATTGAAGGCCTTGTTCCGAAAACCAAGTATATTGCCTGTGTATGTGTGAAAGGTCTAATCCCAAAGAAGGAACAGTGTGTGATCTTCTCAACTGATGAGGCAGCAAGTGCTAGTAGCACTCAGAAGCTTATCAACGTGGTGGTGATCACGGTGGCATGTGTCATCGCGGTGCCTCTCACCTTGATCGTTTGCTGCGGGGCTCTGAAAAGACGACTCCAGAAGCTCATGGGAAGAAGATCGAAAGACATTCAGGACTCGTACGTGACCTTTGAGACCCTCACACCAGGTGGCAAGGCTAAGGGCATGGAAGGGGAGTACCTCACCCGCCTCAACCAAGACGAGTCCAACCGCCTGCTCTCGGCTCGCTCCAGCGTCGATTCAGAGGCCATAAACAGAACTGAAGGACATCCTAATGAGTATTACTGTTAAACGCTCCTAATAAAGATGGAACATGGAAAAAAACATCAATCATTCATTCACCTCAGAATCTGATTTATCCTGGTCAGTAGATCTGGTGACTGTTCCAGGACAACTGGGCAGGAGGGAAGAATGCACCCTATTTGGGACACCAGAGATTTTATTTCATTGCTGATTGTGACTTTTTTTGAATGATACATACAAAACATACACTATTTTACAATGCCAAAAGTATTTACACCCCTGACCATGACACCCATATGTGCTTCTTCCCCAAACTCTTACCATACAGTTGTAAACAAAAAATTGTATAGAATGTCTTGTGTGCTGTAGTCTTAGTGTTGCCCTTTACTGGAACTAAGAGGCCCAAATCTGTTCCAGCATGACGATGCTCCTGTGCACAAAGCAGCTCCCTGAAGACATGGTGTATTAATGGTGGTGAAGAGCTCGAATGTCCTGCACAGAGCCCTGACCTCAATCCCCCTGAACACCTTTGCAATAATGGAACTGGAGCCTCTTCAAAATCCCAACATCAGAGTCTGACCTCACTAATGCTCCTTGTAGCTGAATGGACGCAAATCCACACAGCCGCTCCAACATCTAGTGAAAAGAAGAGTGGAGCTTATTATAACAGCAAAGAGGAATAAATCTGGAATGGGATGCTCAACAAGAACATATAGAAGTGATGATCAGGAATGCACATACTTTTGGACATATCGTGTATCTTTAGCAGAATGTCTTGAATAATTCGATTGTTCGTCCTTTTTTTAAGAAGGGAAGGAATGTAGGAATCACGTTGTATCAGAAAACTACAATCACTTCAACAATTATGAGATTTTAAAGGCATTAGAAATTATAGAAAGGACCAAAAGACTGATCTCTCATCTTACATGGGTCCTCATTCATACCTCGTCCTTTCATATTGTTTGGTGCACAATACTAGAAGTGTATGATTTCTCTTTTGTTTTGTACTTCAGTGTATTGTCCATGTTAGGTAATTTTCTGTGCTCTAATTCAAGATGTTCTATGTAAATAACTATTTATTTATTTATATCCTAAAGTGTCTGCATGAATAAAAAGTTTTCGTATGTGATCCTGAATTTCTGAACGTTTTTAAAAATGATTTTCTGCCAGCCAAACTCTTCCTCGTCAGTGTTTCAGTGAAACTCAGCCCCTTCAGTGTTTCTAGTAATATTTATTGTGCCAAAAATTCTGTTTAAAATACTTCATTTTCCACAAGTTGAGCGGTTTTACACAGAATTTACTGTTTGCCTATTGCGATATTACTTGATTGAATATTTCCATATGAAAGAACTTTCCAGTAAAATTTAAGGTGAAATTCATATCTTTATGATAAAATGAGACTAAAACTGGCATGAGATTATCTCACGATCAACCTATCATATGTAAAATAGTCCAATAAGTTTTATAGTCCAATAAATTTGCCTTAGGTATATACTGTACACTCTCAACAGAATTTCAACCACAACACTTAACCTCATTCAGACAAACAACAAACATTCATACAAGTCTATATACAGTATGAACACAAAAGAAATCAAACTTGAGGTTTTTGGATTGATGTCAGTCGTTAGGACTGGCTAAATAATCGGTACTCTTCAGCCTAGATAGATATAAAAGTTTTGGTCACAGAACATTACAGCATAACGAGCTTTTGTGAGTTTTTATTGCTAGTTGGCATTATTCTGCACCCATCACGATCCAGTTGTAAATAAATGTTTATATAGTGTTTTTTAGTGTTTCTTCATTATTTTGCAAGCAAAGTGCGTTTCTGTGCTCACAGTAAATCTCAAGATAAATCTATCTGGTTATCTGTGTTTGGGAGCCAAGAGAGTAAAAACTGGCTGTGCTTTAAGGTGGGAGGGGCATAATCTCACTTCCCTGTCAGTCACAGCGACACTAGCTAATTACAGGCATCTGTCAGCTCATGGGGATGAATATTCCTTTACTGCACGTGTGCTACAGTATGCCACCCTGTGATGCAGCGAGAGAAGACAGATTCACGTCTTAGCCTTCAACGTTCCGAGTTGGTACTGTAGCTGTTGGGAACTGGGAAGACCAAATCTGGGAGAAAATGTTATAAAAATGCAAAAGAAACATTTCAATAAACAGTGGTTGTGTTGACCAACGTATTCCTTCCCAAACAGACAGACATGTGAGTGAAGCAGTGTTAAGGGGTGTGTCTTTAAAAAAAAAAGACTGACAGGAAGTAAACACATAAGCATTCCAGAGGGAAAAAGTTTTCCACACAATACACTTGCACTGCAAAAACAAATATTTGACATAATTTTCCTGGTTATCTGCACTGGGAAATAAATCAGCCATTGCACCTTTAAGGCTATTTTGGTTCTTCCAGATTCCAAAGACTGACTCGAACCTGTCTACGGTTCCTCCTTGTTTTAGTAGCCTGAAATAAATCGGAAATCTTCCAGCGCAGCTTTAACAGCAGCTTAAAGATAATAAGCTTTACCTTACTGCAGCAGTGAACTGCGCGTTAGTGACGGCCGAGTCACCCCGAGGGCTCCTGGGGGTTTTTAGGGCTTTTGTCTGCTTTAATGTTTTATTTTGTACACAATCTGAGTAGTGTTGATCCATCTGAAGGACAGAAACTACAGATGCATGATAACACTGTCTCTTTTCTGATGCTGATACCCATTTAAATATTATTTTTTTTAAAAACTATTTTTTTTTTTTTACTGAAGCACTTAAAATGGAAGGAAAACATACAGAGCTAAACACAATTATTCAGTTAAAAAAAGGAAAAAAAAATCATCATCATCATGCGACTTACTCATTAGTGATAATTAAATGGAACTTTGGCTAATCTGATCCTTCGAGTGAAGTCCGGCGATGTCAGACTCGATGTTAATCTGAAGCTGAAACAGAGCTTTATCTGCTCCTCGGCTTTCATTAGTGACATCAAACCACGCAAGAGCTGGAGTATCCAAAGTTAAAATTAATTTAAAAACAATTCTGGATTCAAGAATACAAGATCCAGATCTTTATCCAGGTGGTCCGAGGAAACCGCAATCTAAAGTCTATTAAAAAATAGATGCAAAAATCAGGATGTAAAATGGAAAAACACAGCAAAGTATCTCATGTTCTTCATTCATTTGATGTATACATGATTAAAAAAGAAGACTCAGGAGAAAATAATAATGAAGAGAAGAAGAAATCCTGAAACACATTAAACACAGGAATGTTGAGCTGAAATATTGTTACTGAAGTGTTTAGTTACTGTCATTACTGCCGTTACTGTTATTGCCAAGCACATTTAGAAGGGCAGTTAGGTTTTCTGGGGAAAATAATCTAAAAAAAAAAAAAAAAAAAAAGATCCTATAAAACCTATCGCAGTGGTGCGATGGAGCTACAGTCTAAAAGCCATCAGAGGATTCACAGGTAAAAGTGCTGCTCAAGGCTGAGGAACATCGAGGAACCATGCTAATACACACTATGATGCAAAAAACCAAACAAAATTAGCATGTCTACAGCTTAATATTCAGTTTGATTATCCACTCCATGTCTGATTATACAGTGAAGATCCTCTAGCAATAGACCAATGATTAAAGAAAACAACTATGTTCTGCTCACATCATCAATCAACATTTCCTTGCTAATCACCTAAGAATCCAGAAGCTGTAAATTATCCTGCCAAATTGAATGGACAAAATAATGACTAAATAAATTGACGTTTGACGTGTCGTTAGCTTCTTGGAGCACAGTGGGAGTCCATCAGTGCTTCTCTGTGCACTGCGCTTACCCATAAACCCCTCCTCTGTGCTTCACCACAGTATAAACCCATCCTGGTTAATTTCAAGTCTGTCAATCATACACTAACTCCATCATTTCATCCATTACCACTGTGGTATAAAATCACTGTTGAACATTCCAATCCATTCTCCAGAAGATTCATCCGATCTTCTGGATTGTGTCTGAGTATTAGCATAGCATAAATATACATGCAGCATTATGATTCCCAAAGACTCCAACCTTCACCTCCTGGAGCGTTGCATCAGGCGGATTACTCACAAGCAGCTTAAGTCCTCCAACCGAGTGCTCGGACGTGTCCTGCAGACCAGCTTGCTCTTCACACCTCACTGCCTCCAGCAGCACCTCAGCATGTTAACCATAACACTAACAACACTGTTCTTCTTTAATCAGTTTTCTTCAGCTGTTGGTTTCTGCGTGACAGGTTGCTCGTGTACTGAAGACAGCTTTGGAAGGTGAGTCAACTAATAAAGGGCAAGAGTTCAGGAGGTGTTTATTATAGAGGACAAAGAAGATGTCAGCGTTTACTGTATGATGTGATACTAAGTAAGGAATAACACCCAACAGGCTGTGCTGTTAGAGAACAATAATCAATGACGGGATGGTGTGAAGAAGCAGAGTTACTGTTACCATGCTTAAGTTATTATTATTTTCCTAAGACAACATGTCCCCGGGTGTTTTGTTCAATTTGGCAACTTACCAGTTACAATTTTTATTTACTAAGGAACATCAATATTTTTTATCCATTTATAGTTACATTTTAAGCTGTAGAAACGAGTTAGTTCAAGAAACGACAAACTGCAAAGAAGGTTAAACTGAAGATGTCCAAATACATACAGTTACAGCTTTACTTCTGAGGTATGAGCCGTTACTATAGTAATGAGTTGTTTCTATTGAAACGATAACGCATTAGAACCAGCGCATTGATACATTGATTTACAGCTGCACTAATCTGATCACTGATCTGCTGTTCTAGATAATTAATCAACACCTTCTGATTGGCAGTGGTAGAAGAGGAAATAAAGCTGCACTTAAGCATTTGTCTTAAGGTTTTTCTCTCTCTTGCAGATCTTTAATCTGTATGGAAACTGCTTTAGGATCAATTCCTGAGAACCTTCCTGGAGATTTTATAAAAATCAGAATTGAGAATTCACTCCTTACAGAAATACCCCAAAGGGCTTTTTATACAGTCAGTGCCTTGGAGTCGCTGTGGCTGAACTTTAACACCATCACACTGATGAACATTAAGAGCCTTGAAGGCCTGTATAACCTGACTGAACTCCGACTAGAAGGAAATAAACTGAGAACGATACCGTGGATGGCCTTTCAGGAAACACCCAACCTCAAAATCCTGGATCTGAAGCACAACCGGTTGGACGTGCTGCCGGAATTCGCGTTACGCCACCTTCCCACACTGACCTACTTAGATTTATCCTTCAATCAGCTTACAGTGATATCCCCTGATGTTTTTCTCAACTGGCCTCGCTATCAGGTACAAAAGCACAGCAGGAAGAAGGAGAGCGATGCTAACGTTGTACTAGCGTTGCATGATAACCAATGGCTGTGCGACTGCCGACTCAAAGGCTTTGTGGACTTTATCAAATCTGTCAGTCCACCCATCATTTTAATGAACTCGTATCTTTCCTGTTCTGGTCCAAAATCTAAAGCTGGGAAGTTTTTTCATGAAGTTGAGCTGAGGAATTGTCTGAAGCCAGAAAGTTCTACGCCTGATGCCAATGTCACGGCAGTGCTTGGGTCGAACACGACGCTGAGGTGCTTTGTGAAGGCGAGGCCTGATGCAGTGGTGCGATGGAGCTACAGTCTAAAAGCCATCAGAGGATTCACAGGTAAAAGTGCTGCTCAAGGCTGAGGAACATCGAGGAACCATGCTAATACACACTATGATGCAAAAAACCAAACAAAATTAGCATGTCTACAGCTAAACATTCAGATTATTGAGAAGAAGAAAAATAAACCTGAGAGGTTAATTTCTTACATAAAGTCAGGCTTATGCAAATTATTCTTTTGAAAACCACCTTTTATTACCATTATTCTTTTTTTTCACACCTTTCTGTCCAATTCTGATGTTAGATGTGAGCATTCACTAAATGAAGCTCATTTTGATCAACAATCACTTTATGCTCAAATAGTTACGATCAAGAGAAACTCCATGCCACAATAGTTGCAAATTCGCCTTGACATATGGTTTAGGAGTGACTTATCACTCTTAGCTATGATCATAATTATGTTGGAAATGTTGGAAACTGGAGACAGATGCAGGCCCAGGTTGTTTTAATAAACCAAAATACCAAATAAAGTCAACAAAACAGTAGTCCGAGCTACGCACGAAAGATGGAGAAGACAGACCTTATATAGTATATAATTTGTATAACTTACATATGCAGGGAGAACACAAGACACAGGAAAAGAGAAGAACAGCAGAGGAAGTGTAAAAGTACATGGAAGAGTGCCCTTTTGAGGCATGATGATGAATTGTAGATAAATAAAGTAACAGCACTGAACTTTCCACAATGTAAAGATCACTCTCTGTTCTGATTTCACACGTACAAGTTCTATAGTGACAGAAAGAGAATCGTTGAACATTCTAAAGACTTTGCACAGTTCAATCTGTTACTTTTGAAAATGTTAGGATGATGTCCTGAGGATGACAGTACGGCCCTGCCCACATGCATACGGATGTTTTTAATACATTTTTTATACCTCAGAGTTTCTGAAAATATCTCCAACAAAGTCAAATCAATATGAAAATGTTGATATGACGATAGTACATCATTAACTGTTAAGGGTTCCAGTGTTGTAGTCAAGACCAAGTCATGACCAAGACCAGAAAGTAGAGACTGAGACAAGACCGAGTAAAAATGCGGTTGATTCCTAGATGAGACTTCAAAAAGTGGTCCTGAGACCTGTCCCGAGACCATGACTGGTCTTAAGTACAACACTAAAGGGCTCTGTCATGAGCAGTAGAAAATGACTTAGTAGATTCAAGATTGTAGACATGTAGAAAAAAAACAATGTATCCATATGCTGTATGTGTGCCTGGGGCTTTATTTAGCTTTAAATATCTGAATCAAAACTATTTTAATGAGAATATCCTCTGTCCTCAGGATGGAAAAGCACAACATTTCACCTTTTTTTACTTAAAAAATAGTTTATTTTCTAAAACCTTTAAAAAAGACACATTGTTTTCTTGTCATCAAATAATATCTTCAACTTGTCCTCTTTCTTTTCTGCTCTGTGTAGTTTCTCAGTCCCAGGTGAACGAGGATACAATCATCTCGGCTTTAATAATCCCGTCAGTCCGCTCATCCGATCATGGCTTCTACAAATGCAGTGCCAGTAACTTCATTGGGAATTCCTCCATTAGCATACAGCTCAACATCTTGTCCTCCAATGCTACATTTTTAATGTCCCCTGGCTTTCCTCTGCCTTCTGTCAATGAGAACATTTACATCGATATACGAATCGCCAAGCAGACGGTGTATGGTATAACCATCGAGTGGTATGCGGCGACAGAGAACCCTTCTGAAACATGGTTCACTGTCCATTTTGGTCGCTATGATTCTCCAAAGAAAGAGGCTCTGTACATCGGCCCGGGCATCAACAAGTTCTCTGTCAACGATCTCGAACCAGCTACAAAGTACGAGGTGTGCATCTCACTGAGGAATCAGTCGCCTCGTCCTGAGCAGTGTATTGTTTTCGTGACAGGAAGCAGCACAAACGAACTGGAGCAGCGTGAACGACTCATCCACATCATAGTGATCGTATGCGCCATGGTGCTAGCGGTCCCTGCGGGCATGTTCGCCTGTACCACCAACACAAGGATCAGCTGCTTGGATCGCTGCACTCAGATCTGCAGCAGAAATCGAGAAAAGAGAGAAGCAAAGGACTCCCAGGAGAACGACAGGCAGGGAACGTTTGATAGTCTCCAGGCAGCCAGCGACGAAGGACTCTACAAAGATTTGAGAAAAGAGCGGAAATGGAGGCGGCGCTCGGAAGATAAAGGACAGAAGAGTAACAATGCACAGCTCTACTAACTAACAGGGTGGAGTGATTTGTATGAATTTGTTCAAACTGACTCATGTTTAAAATCACAAGTACCACCCGAGAACTCTCCTAATGGGCGAGGCCTAATATTCTAATGAGCAGCAAGTATTGCTCTTTCTCCTTCTCCTTACATGTACCAACTCACCCAATCAATAGGCTATGCTTGATAGACTCGTTGTCTTTGCTGGATTGTTGTTTGGGTGGAACTTGCAACATCTCTGGCACGTTCAGAGATGCTAGAATTACGTAACGTTGGCCTAACCAAGAGTGACAGAAAAGGGCTTTGCTAGCACACAACGTTAGCTAACAGAACCTGGCTCTCATGAGAGGTAGCTAGCCAGTAAGGTGTCAGACAAAGAATTAAAGCTGCCTGCACATGCTCAGGATTATGAGTTGAGGGTGCGTTCATGTGCGACTTCCGAGTCGGCAACTCGTATTTACCGTTATTCTGAGAGCATGTGAAGGCAGCATGACTTTCACCATTTTGACTGAATTCCAGTAAGTTGTTAACTTCAAATGTGTGTACTATGCTGCATTCCCTGAACACTACAAGTTTCAATCCCAAATTAAAACAATTTATTTGTGATAAGAAGACAAAAAGTCAGTGATTTTTAAGAAATCTGTTGTTTGAGATGTCATGCACAGGAGGAACAAGATATTTGATAAATACTATTCTATCTTACAAAACATTAGCGAGCATGATCTTACTGAAAATGCATGCTAAACTCAGACCTGTTTGATCCCAAATTAGCTCCACCCACTCTCCTAGGCAAGAAAATCAATCTTTAGGATGTTTTGCTGTAGCTAAGTTTTTTTTTAGAGAACTGATTGAGACCACAAGATATTCTAAATAATAAACCATTTCTACAGCTGTATTCTGTATAGTTTAGCTTTAAATCTATAACGTCCAGGCGAATTTATCTGATGTGTAATGAAGTAGACGAATTGAATTAAAAAGTTGAATGCTGGGGAGGCCACGCCCACAAGTGCTTGTTCAAAACACGCCCACAGGACACAAACTTTATGTAAATTTGTGATGTAAAAAGGATTATGTGATATCATATATTATCTTCTTGTATTTAATAAACAATGTTTCTAATCTCGGAGTGATGAAGAGCCACTCGGTGCCGTGTTTGTCCAGATTTATTCAAAACAAAACAAAGACAATAAATGACAGCGTACAATTTCTGAACAGCGTGAGAGCAGTTTAAATAGAATAAGAGAGTTTCATCACCGCAGCAGAAACAGACATCTTTACAACAAACTCTTCAGTGTAAACAGATCGTTAATAACCTGCATAGAAACATCTGGATGTCTAGGTTGCACCAACGAGACACTTCCTCATAAATTATTTAAAAATAAAAGTATTTTAGTGAGTTGTGTTTTTAATGCTCAAATAATTACAGCGTGCTATTTTTAACATGGACCAAAAAAATAGGAATTATTGTTTTTATTGTTATAATGTTACATGAACTAACTAAAGAAGCAACTAAAAGTGAAACATCATTTGAAAAGATTCAGACATGCAAGTGTTTAATACAGAATCCCACTGATTTGAGTAAACCAGTGAATATGAAGGAAGGAAAATAAAGTCAGCCGAGTCGTGTCTGGTGTCTGATATCGTCTTTTGATATTTTCTTTAATATTTTTTTTGTAATACAGCAATAATACTGTACAGCATAATTACACATTTAGACTTCTGCTACAATTCTGCCTTCAAACCAGGGGACGGGGCTTAGGGGGTGGAGCCATACTACCAAATAGTGCCTAGGAAGTGATACAGTAATTCTGAACTAGATTTAGTTGGTGTGGCTTAAGGCAGGAAATTTTACACGTTTTACATATTACTTGTTAGCTACATTAGCTTCCTAGCGCCAGTGCAAGACTAGCCCTACGTTCATGCTAGCAAGTGCCAAAGCAACAGACAATCCTTCATTTTCTACATACACGCTCAACACTGTAAAGCAACAAATCCAACCAATTAGCTTGAACGACTTCTCGGACCAATCCTAAAACCTGTCTTTAGTTCGCAACTTTAATTAGTTCTCATTTGCTGTTTGACACACAAACAAAAGAAACAAAGCGTAGTTTCATCTTTTCCTGTATATACGACCTCTCGCTAAATGTGCATAGAACCATTATGAACCATTATGAAGAAAAATAATGCTGTAAGGAAGTAGCAGAGATCATCATGAATCTGGTAAGCATATGTAGCTAGTAGTTAGTGTTTTGATTGGTAAGTGTGTTTGATTGGTAGCTTTACTATGTTGCAATCACCGTATCTCATCAGAACTAAAGATGCTGAATAGGCCACGCCCACAAGAGCTAGACTAAAAACTACACTTAGTTAAAGAGAAACGCTGTAGGGGGAGAAAAATTCAGACACCAAACATGTCATAACTATTTTATTTTTGGGGAAAAAAGAGAAGATATCGTACTGATATATCACTTTATATTTTAGATAATACTGGAATTTCACAGGCGCAAGTTTAAACAAAGTTCATACCATAGTGCAAAAGAAACATTGAAAAAGTGGGTAAAATTCAGATTTCTCTTTACACTTCTTCTCTATTACTTCTGGAATTAAAAAATTAAGAAATTAAGATTAGCACATCTTAAAGAATCAGAGCTCATCTCAAGCAGCGTAAATAAACTCTGAAGCAAAGAACGTTATGAGAAAACTATGATAAAATGATATTTTCTGTCTTTAATTCTACTGTATGTGCATCTTCCTTGTGCACTGTTCAGCTTTAACTACTGAAATCCAAAAGTCTGAATCTTACACCTCAGCACTATTTACACACACCTCATTTTAATCTTATTATTTTTATTGTTATTTGTAGTAGTAGCATTAGCATATAAATATTTCATCATGCATCATTTATAAAAAGCAAAGGCAGAACGTTAACCCGCACCAGCTGCCACCGTCGAGTTGCATTTCTTGGTTATAATCTCATGCTTAGATTTTTTTTTTCTGAGAGAGTAAAGTGATCTATGCTAACCTGGTGGCTTCATTAGTAAGAGGCTATGCTAGCATGGTTGCTACCCCAGCGATTTCAGCAGTAATAGCCCTGATTAGCCTCAATGATCTTCTGCTCCAGCCTCTTCTTCAGCTCTGAAACCAGCGCTGAGCTGACATTTCCCTCTCTCTTTTTACTCGGCTGATATTCTGTATCACTGCTACTGATAGATCTCTCACTCGAGCTCCAGGAGCTTAAGGATCCTGAGACAGTAGGCACGGCACCGTGATGCTTGCTCATCCTGGGGTTATTTGGGGGGGGTGGAGGAAGAACCGGTGCACATGGTAGTGGAGGTTTGGACAATGATCTGTCACTCTTCGTGTTTCTCTCAACATCATGACCAGAGAGGAACCTGTTAGGACTTTGTGAGGTTCCGAAGGTGAAGTTCCACTGCTGGGGTTCTCCACGCCTGCGGCGGATGACACGGCGGGACGGCCCGATCCTGTTGGACTTTGTATTACGCAGGTACATTGCCGTGGAGATCACCACAGTGACCATCACCATCAGGCTAATGACCCCGGCTGCCACGCCCAAAGCCTTCACCGGATTGTCTCTGCTCTGCATTAAAAACGCCGCCACTGGGCCCGAGAGCTGGTTCTGAAAATGAGCACAAAAATGACACCACAGCTTTATTCCTGGATTCTCATTGGTCAGAAGGTCTTTATTTCTTTTCTTTTTTTAGTAAAATCAGTCTTACTGCTTCAGTGATGTCGAGCTGGATGACAGCGGTGGTCATGAATGAAGGAGAACCTCGGTCTCGCGCCTGGACCACCACTGACCACTTGCAGTCATGCTGTCTGGTGATGTTCTGCACCATCTCCATGGACTTGATGAATGGCTTTAGCTTGATCTCACCTGTGCTGGTGTTGATGTCAAAGACATTCTCAGGCACAGCCTTCATGATGGAGTACTCGATTATGTTGTTGGGTTCCTCAGCATCATCGTCCACTGCCTAAAAACAGGCAGGCATTTATCAAATAAATTACAAAGCTAATGGCATTTTTCACTATCTACATTAGCATCGATCAGTTGAAGTTTCATCATGTTAAAGCTATATCTATGATGGCTCGGAAGGTTCATGAATCACTGTTGCATTGTGGGTATTGGAACTCACAACCTCCCAATGACAATGTAAAACCTTACTCACCAGGAACCTTACAGGATTATGTTCAGTTACTTTATCGTCTATATAAAGTCTCAGATGACACTCAGAAAAGTTCAGACCTCTATCTTCACTGGAGCACCAAGGATCATGGTCTTCTCCAGGAAGTTCTCATTAAACTCTGGAGAATGATCATTCTGATCCAGAACTGTGACGAAGACCTCGGCCAGGCTGTATTTCCCCTCACTGTCTTCTGCCTTCACGTAGAAATTATACTTGGACTTCATCTCCGCATCCAGAGACGCCCATGGCTGAGTGTAGATGATCCCTGAGGTGGGGTGGATGAGGAACCTGTGGAACACATGCTCAAAGTCACTTGATTAACCATGTTTAAAATCAGACTGATGACTGATGACTGCGACAGAAGATTTATCAACTGGGACACATTTATAAAATTTAGACCCTTTAATGGTTCTCCATTTCTTTAATAGTTCTTCAATTTCCTTAACATAGAACATGTAAAATCTAATCAGTTATATTTGATGATTTTTTTTTACACATTAATTCAAGTTCTAAATAATTTACTCACAGTTGATTTTTAAAGCTGCACAAACTCAGTAAAATTCTCTGCATCTTGATGAGCCGCAGCTCAGCTGGTGACAATTAACGAGTCTCAAACCTGCGAGCTTTCACACGTTTCTCATTGCACTTTCAGCGCCAGGCCGGGGACTGAGGCATACATTAGCAAGTTTTTACATTTTCCACACACTTTCTGCTCTCATCTGTACATCTCTCTCTCTCTCTCTCTCTCTCTCTCTCTCTCTATCTATCTATCTCTCTCTTACCTGCAGCTGTCACAGCACATCACGTGCTAATTAGACCCTGACTCACACTGTGAGGCTATTTTTACTCATCCAATTGGATTACAGGATTATCTCTCAGCTTCACTCCAGTCTAAAGTAAAGCTGTAGCTGTGGTCAAATCAATCCACACTCACTATATAGGGCACCGTGTAAAGGGTCTGGCTTTTTACATTTATGTCCAAAAACTACAGTTTAGTCATAAAATCCCATCATGAACCACAACAGATAATACAAATAGCACACCGTTCAGCTTAAACCCCATATGTAACCAATATAAAGTGTGTTTTATAGGACACACATAGTGATACGATCAGCTAAGATACATTTACAATACTCTAAGGGCCATTTACACTCAGTTAGGGAACATATAGTGGGTGTTTACAGTTATCTAGGGGGCAGTCGTCTAGGGAACATTTACATTCAGCTCAGGGACATGTATAGTCATCTACGGGATATTTACACTAGGTTAGGGAACGTGTGGTCAGCAAGGGGACAATTAGTCCTGACGGGAACTTATTATTACATATGGTCAGCTAGAGGATGATTACAGTCATTATGGGGACATATGAAAACATGTATAATCAGTTAAGGGACAAACAGACATCGAGGGGATACTTATAATTAGCTAGGGGACATAAAGCCATCTAGTGGACACTTATAATCAGCTAATGGACACTAAATGTCAGCTAGGCACACTCATTTAGAGGACACTGTAATAAACATTACAGATGAATATTTCACACTTTGTCTTGTCAATTCTATTAGATACATAATGTGTAGATCTGAAAGTATGGATATTAGCAGGGGGTCATTATATTTGTACAGGACTCACAGATCAGATCCTGAGCCATAGATGGAGTATTTGACTTCTCCCCAAAGCCCGGAGTCAGGATCCAATGCCTGGAAGATAAAAAATATTTGTCGTGTTAGTTAACACAGAGAAAAGGCTATAACTCAATACTGCAAACTAGGCTAATGTGTACAGATGTGCATCTACACAAGACTGTCAAATGTAGCTGTTTACTCTACTGTCTAATATTTACTGTCTAATCTCAACTGTCCAGTCCACATTCTTTTCTCTTCTGTCCAATCTCTACTGCATACTTTCTATTGTCCAGTCTCTACTGCCTAATTTTTACTGCCTAACTTTTACAGTCCAACCTCATTTGCCTAATTTCTACTATTCAATCTTTACTGTCCAATATGATCTGCCTAAACTCTACTGCCCAATCTGCACTACCTAATATTTGCTGTTAGGCCTCTATGGTCTAGTCTCTCTTGCCTAATGTCTAATATCCAATCTCCACTGTCAATCCTCTACTGTCCATTCTCCACTATCAAATCTCCATGGTCCAATCATATAATCTCCACTGTCAGATCTACATTGCATTATCTCTGTTGTTTAATTTCTACTGCCCAGTCTCCCTCCAATAAAAAATGTCTAATCTCTACTGTCTATTTCTGCTGTTTTATATGTACTGTACAATCTAGACTGCCTGTCTAATCTCCACTGTCCAATCTTGACTGTCTCAGCTATCCAAACTAATCTCTGATGTCTAATCTCTACTAATAGTCAGCTATACGATACTGATAGAATGTGAGTCATGTATTTCATGATTTAAAGCTTGTATCTGATTGGTCAATGAGGTTTTCCCTGTATCTCACTCAGCTGGTTCAGGAATAATGTTCTGCATCGTCACAGAGTCACAGCGTTACAGCGTTGCATTTTCATTGAAAGTTAAACCTGTATTTTACACGATAAGTCTTTACGTGTTTAACTTTACACTTCAAAGCAAGTCATGTATTTTTACTATTTACAGCATCAGCTCTAATACAGAACTATGATTAGAGTCTGACTCATCAGCACAGTGACGCAGCCGGAGTGGAAGTGACAGACATCCAGCCAAGACTTATTTAACATCACTTCATTAAACACTTTCCTGAAGACAAGACTGAAATTTGGAAATTTTCCGTGAGATAATGTGAGAGAAGCTCATCATTTCCCAAATCCAGCATTTAACTGCAAGGGGAAAAAAGTGAGAAAAGAAAAGATAATGCAATAACTTGTGTGATGTCATGGCTTCGTTTCTGAGATATGAGTATTTTAGATGCTTGAGAAATCATTACATGGAAAAAATAATATCATATTCAATCTGAATTTAATTGTAATAGTAAGATGCTCACAGAAGAAAAAAATATCTTGCAAATAACCACATGATCTATGTGTATAAGAAAACAAAGCAAACAAAAAAAAATTGAATTATTTGTGCGTTAAACATTAAACATAAATGGTCCTTAAATTAAGCGTTATTGTTTTTTCTAAGAATCTTGAAATCCACCCCACCCCAATCGCCTTCACCCTGCCCCAATCGCCTTCACCCTGCCCCAATCGCCTTCACCCCGCCCCAATCGCCTTCACCCTGCCCCAATCGCCT
>JAOVYU010000067.1:2371543-2382613 GCA_025674565.1 Synodontis membranacea
CAGAGGCCACACCTCCTTTACTGAGACAGACACAGAGGCCACACCTCCTTTACTGAGACTGAGAAACACAGAGGCCACACCTCCTTTACTGAGACAGACACAGAGGCCTTTTTATGATATTTTTGTTTTTCAGTAAAAAAATTAATGCCTCATGATGTGAAGTCGTATCTCCTGTAACCCCTCTCACACACACACACACACACATGCATGCACACATGCTTTTTTGCTGTTTAAATGACATTTTCTATTACAAAAAAGAGACTAAAACACATTTTTACAGAATGGAGATGAAAATTTCAATTCCATCTTTCCTCTTTTCTGTAGTTTATCTACCTTTTGATGTGTTGCTCATAAAAGCCTCGGCGCGCGTCTGCAATAAGCTCCACTCGCTGAACCTCGACCTGCGGCCATTAGCCAAACACCCTCGCCGGCACACGCCGCTCTCACACAAACCATAATTGAAAAAAATTGTCCATGTTTATGACAAAAAAACATCTCGCACTCTGTGTGTGTGAGTGTGTGTGTGAGTGTGTGTTGTGGAGGTGGACACGGTTGTACACTTTAATCTCGTGTATAAGGCGCGTCAAACAGCAGAAGTGCTGCAGATTTTTCCTTTGAAATGGAACAGAGTTCAATTATCTGGCCACGCAAATCTTATTAAGGCGGCCATTGTCCAGCCGGATAACCGCACATGTGTGTGTGTGTGTGTGTGTGTGTGTGTGTGTGTGTGTGTGCCATAAGTACACACTTCGTTAAGCTGGATGGAGAGCGAGAGAAATCCGGGTCCAATCTTAGCTTGTTCAAAGATGCACTGCTTTTCTCTTTGATGCTGAAGTGTGTGTCCTGCTGATACACTGAATCACTGAGTCACACAGCAGGATGTTAATACACACACTGACGCAAATTACAGCTTATTCACGTCTTATTTAACTTAATCACAGACGTCTGAGTGATTCATGTAACATCCTTCCCGAGTGCGTTAAACAACACAAACGTTATTGCTGAGTTCCTGAATCTGAGCGTGTGGAATAACGAGTCAGGGTTTATATCACAGGTTTATATTAATGCGCTCGATCTGATCTTTTCTACGTCGGCCGCTCCATGTAAATGCTGATGTGGTGAAGTTTTCTGTAAGGAGATGTTTATTTATCATTGATGGAAGGAATCTTCAGTGTCAGATGAAAAGCTGGAACAGTACATTTTATGTACAGAGGAGTTTATGCTTCTTTGCAGTTTCTTGGTAAAATAATAAGCTGTTTTATTATTATTATTATCATAATTAACCTCGAGAGAGATTAAAAAAGATTCTGGTGAGGCAAGACAATTTCTACCTCTGGTTTGTCATTTTGATGATGCTCATGTCCAGGTGGCCTCTAACTGAATCGAATCTGAATCGATCCTCCTGGTCATCTTGTGAGCAACAGCTTGGCCTTCAAAGGTCATGAAGGTCACAAATGTCCAGAGAGGTCTAGACAGATATGACAAGGTCTCAGTCAGGGTCGTGACCTGTATGACCTCTAGAGGTCACAAAAACCTGTTTTTATCTTTAAACCTTATGAAACAGAATCTGAATTAGAAACATAATTTAACTTTAAATCCAAATTAGAATGTGAATCAGAATATAAGTTAGAATATGGACCAGAATCATAATCAAAATCTGAGTTAATGTCAGAGTTAAAATTTAGATCTGTATCTGAAATGGAATCAGACTCCCATAAAATTTGCAATTTTAAGAAACAGCTTAAATCTGAATTAAAATCCGAATGGAATCTGAATTGGAATCAGAATGTGAGGCAAAGCAAAGCCGTAGCCACAGAGACAACCAAACATCCTCCAAAGACAAAAAAAAAAAAAAAGAAAACCTGTAAGTGCTAAAATTCTAAAATAGTTTTACAATAACCAACACAAATGGCATTATTTATTTTCTTTTTTTTATAATGTATGTCCAAGTGTATTATATTGCTCTTTTTTTTACTTGTTATATTGTAATGGCAGATATTTGGGACTAATAAAGTACGATTAAGTACAAACATAGTACAAAAGTAACAACGTAACCATTGTGAAGAATTCTATTCATTGCTACATGAAGACAAGTCCAGATATTGAGCCCAAGGCTAAAATTGTGGTTTACTTACAAGTACGCTTCGGTGGGCAACAGGGGCAAAAACAAGCCAGGTGGTGCACGCTCTCATTACCATGTAATCCCTAATATATTCACAAACACAAACTATATTGCCGTATATGATAGATTGCTAAGGAATTTAGCATATCATTGTGAGACTTTAACCATGTTAAAATGGCCAAGCATTTGATTCTGCTGGGGTTCGGCAGCACCACATGGACAAACCGTACACCATGGACATCCCCCAGTATATATTATAATTACGACCTTAATGTGAACACAGTTTCCAATATTTATCAAAATTCAAATCGGAATTCGACTGAGAATCTAAATCAGAATCTTATTTAGAATTAGAATCGAAACTGGAATCAGAAACAGGATTTTAAAGCTGAATTAGAATCAGAATACATGTTAGATTTTAAATCAGAATCTAAATATAAATAGGAATCAGATTCAGAAATAGAGTTTAAATCTAATTCAAAATCAGAGTTTGAAATAGAATTCGAATCAAAATCTGAATCAGAAACAGGATTTAAATCTAAAGCAGAATTAGAATCAGTGTTCGATTTTAAATTGGAATCTATATTTACAAAAGAATTCAGAAGATTCAGAAATAGTTAAAATCTGAATCTAAATCTGAATTAGAATCTAAATCTGAATTTGAATCAAAATGTGAATTAGAATATGAATCAGAAATTTGAATCTGAATTAGAATCCAAATCTGAATCAGATTCTCTCACAGATAACTAGGGATTTGAGTTGAATGTTGATGATCTGATGTTAGCATGCTGAGTGTGATTCTTTCTGGTGGTTGCAGGTTACAGTGAAGATGTACAAGCGTGGAGCTCACAGCTGGTTGGGAAAGCCTCTCAGCGGGACGGCCACCATCCCATCCAGCACACACATCGTGTTTCGCATCTGCGGTGACGACAAAGATGCCAGTATCCCAGCTAACAGCATCCACACCATCACACTTAGCATCTAGAGAGAGATAGAGAGAGAGAGAGGGAGATGGAGAGAGAGAGGTATCTCCAGGTAACATTAGCAAACCTAGAGACTTCACATTATTGTAAATGAACTCTTGACTGTGTTTGAAGTGATTAATTAGGCAAAATGTCATATTTAGGAGATAATGTGTTATTTGCCATAATGCTGAAATGGTAATGATGTTTTTATAATTGTTACTGAAAAACTGATTCGACACATAAAAATGACCACAAACGGTTCTTCAAAGTAACCAATGTGTTTCTATTCAGAACCGTTCAGTCCAACTTTTGCCTTTTTAATAAGAACAATCTTTATATTAAAGTATCGCACCCTCACCTTTCTTGTTTCATGGATTTAACAGAATGATTTTGGATTTGATGGAATGTTTATGGAAACTTTACATAAGATAAAACTTTTATGGCGATGCAAATGTTTTTAGTTATTATGATGATGATGATGATGATGATAATGATGAAGATTCTTCTACAGCATCATTCTGAAGAAGCTTTACACAGAAAGGCACATTTATTTTTTTTTAACCACACCATGTTGCATGAAATACATCTAAATCCCTCGTTTCTGTGAGATCGGGTTCGGATCGTCCACGTGTCTGCATGTCGGATTGTGTAACAGCTACACGATTTATGACAGCTGTAATTGCTCACTCACCAAAACAGAGCCCTGCTCATCTTGACACGTTTTTCAACATCGAATCCATTTGCGACCTTGCGCATTGTTAAAGCCCTCCGAGAGCAGCGGCTGGAGCACAAGCTACGTAAACTGCGCTAAACTCGACTCGTGACACAACTGCACTCTTTCACCGAAGCACAATGGGAATCGTTGGCGTTTTATGGAAATGGTGGCGGTTTGGCTAATTATCACGGCTCATTTTCTCTTGTTTTGGATGACGAGTCTAGTGTCAGCCCATGCTTTAAAGCAGCAAATTAATTAGCGATTGTGCTGCTGAACTCGTTCAAGGAGTGAGCGCTAATGCTAATTTGATGCAGGTGTGGAACTGGGACTGACTGATGCCGAATGAAGAGTTGTGTTGTGCTGTAGAATGGTCTAAAAGTTTTTTGTTTTGTTTTTTTAATTGGAAAGTTGATTTGGATTAATTTCACAAAGAGTTTCACTCTTTCTCTGGAACTCTTTTAACTCTGACAGGTTTATAGTTATGAATGTTTATTACTTTGTTTTGTTGATATCAATATCCATACAGTATATTAGCAAGGAGTATTGTTTACTTTTATCTCTAGGTTGGTCATTATTTCCTTGTGACTCATTCACTAGACTTTGCCGTTCTTTTAACATTATTGCTAAAAGCTAGCAGTCACATTTCATGCCTCTGAAATTTGTATGCCACTTAATCCATTATCTTTTCCTGTCAGTGCTTCCAGCTATGTTATGCTAGCTAGCTTATTATTCCGGATTTATTATTACAGAGGAATAATTGGCCTTATTTGTTGACCCATTCACGGGGTGTTTTCACTCAGTGCATTGTCCTTCTTTCTTACCACCAGCGCTAACAGCTAACAGTGCCATTTTCCGTCTCCGGTATTGGCTCTAATGGAGTTGTTATAGATGTTGCGCTAGTGCCTTAAGCTAACACACAGATCCGGATCTTTGTGAATGGCAGCTCTTGAGGCTCAAACCGCATTATGTTGCACTCAAGTTTCACAAATGACAGTTTATGAATTTATCCTGGAGGGCATTTTGTGTCCGTGTGAGCTTGGAGGTTTGATATCGACTGGCTGAGTTATCGGTGAAGAGCATCGCATAGCCATGAGGTGATGGAAACCTAACGGTTTCTTCAGTGAGGTATGACTGTATATGATAAGGGCGCACGTTTTGCTTTTTAATGTATAGGGAGTACAGAATACCTCAGTAAAAGTTATTTATCTTTATTTTTGGAACAATATGAATGGATATATATATATATGGGTGGTACTTAAGTCTGTGGCCTAGTAATCATCTTTACTTATTTATCAAAACTCCCTGTAAAAGCAGTGTTTTAGGTAGTTTATCAATCAATAATGGAGTCCAGCAGGATTCATATTCATCATCGCCTCCTATTCTTATTCAATAGTGAAAAAAATATATTTCTTATATTTCTTTCCACTGCTGTAAGACAGGAATTTGATCAAATTAAGAGAAATAATCAATGAACTACGATCATCCAGCGTCCATTCACAAAAGAACATCATCCTCCTTCATCACAACACAAGACCACATGCTGCAAAAGTGAAGAAAGACACGATTTTAAGACTTGGATATTTAGAAAGTCACAAATAAAATTCGTTCAAAAAGGCCACAAATTTATTTATTTGTATAAATAAATATTGTAATGTGAATTTGAAAATAATGTATCCTGTATATTTCTTTACAACTCTTGTTTAAACTGTGTATACTCCAAAAAAGATCTAGAAGTCTGACTCCATGATTTCCAACTACTGTATTTTCCATCAGGTATCAACAATGAACATAAACATTTGTTATACTTTATATTTCATTTAATTATAGGTTCACACTGGATCTAAAAAAACATCCCGAGAGGGATGTTAGAAAAGTAGACGATTAGAAAAGTCACAGTGATATCACTCTTAAGATCATCATGAATGAAGAGTTGAGATTAAAATTGTTTGGCTTATGGGTTCAGAAAACTTGAAGTTACAGCTTTACCTCTGACACTGGAGACTCCTTCCATAAATGTTACATAAACATCTCTTTACTGAAAACTTGGCAAACTTTCCATATCAACCTTCTGACCAGTGTGTTTGAGAATTCTGCTGTGGTATGCAGGGAAAAAAAATCAAGAACTTTTGACCGGTCAGATTTGAGAAGAGTGCTTGAAAGTAATAAAAGTATTTAAATTTTAATAGTATTTAAGTAGCGAAATTCATTTTTACAGCCCTAGTCTCCTGCCCCCCAAAAAGTACCACTGTTTCCTGTTTCCAAAAAAATAAAAATTAAATAAAATACTCCAGATGGAACATTGAGTAATTGTTCAATGGCTGACGGGAAGAAGTTCTTCTTTTCTGCTGGATTTTCATTAGTGGAAACAACAAATCAAATTTTAAAAATATCAGTAATAATATTAATAATAGTTTGAAATAATTAGTATAAATAAATGTGTGTTTGTTTCTATAACTGATCACGTTTAAAGTAGGCTCAGACTTTTGGGCCTGGCTGTATTTGAATAGATCATTTATAGTTTTGTCTTTATTAATACATGCAAATTTGTTTTGTTTTTCCAAAATATGTTGTTACTATGCAATTATTAGATTTTCAGGCAAATCATTGGACATGAAATATAACGTGGTGTGTTAAATCTAGAAGACTGTTATGCCATACTTTAAAAACAGATATTGCTGTATTATTTATTCGTGTGGTTACCTGGGGTGCCATTTTTACTGTATTTTTTTTTTTTATTGTTTGATTATATTTGACTGAAGTTTATATGCTTGTGTGTTTGTGTGACTTTTCAATAGGTTACGACAAAATGGCAGCATGCTGTTGAGACATGTATGTGTGTGGCAATAAATATTTGAAAAATCAATAAAAAAAATTGTTGTGGAAAATAGTCAAGATGAATTTGCATTAAACATTATGTAAAATTATGACATGTTCGGGTTTTAACACACACGTGAGGTGCTTAAAAAGTTATGTGACACGTGTAAACAGGTGGACTGATCCAATTTAATCTATATTTCCCAGAAGAGGTTCAGTAGTAGATTTGTTTCTGACTACACCATGCTCATGACTATCTGCGTCCATTATCTCACATCACTGATCTACCAGAACAACAAAATCCAACATGGTCTGAGATAAACTTCTATGCTGAATCTTAGAATGATAACGTATCTTGGCAATGCTCACCCTCTGATGTTTTATTAAAAAATTTCTCATAGTGACAGAACTTTTCAGTCATTTTGCTGGTTGATGTACAGTTTATAGATCTACTAAAGATTGGTGTTTGTGGTGATTTCAGGCCAGCAAAGGTTAAGGATGGACCTTAGGCACTTGTTGATGAAGGCCTGCAGCTTTTGTTTGGGAATGTTTTGGCATTTCTCACCTCTGAAAGAGAACTGAATTCACATTGCTGTTGAAGACCTGAAGCTTTATTGCCTTGCACAGAGTCCAGTCATTTAGCAGTGTTTAATGAGTCCATATTTATCACCTACTCACTATATCTCCAACACAGATAGAAACCAGAAAGAAATGATCACCAACCTTCTCAACTGGAAGCAGTAGATCTTCTGCCTTGAAACCATATCTGATTAAGACCTACAAACTGCTCATTAACCTTCTGGGTTCTCACAATGCTGTTGAAGACCAGCTTTATTGCTACACCTTAAACAAACTCCTCAACAAGAGTTCCCCAGAATTAGAATTAAATCATACTCATTGGTCTGCATAATCCCTGTGACTAAAGACTGTGTTATGAAGGAAATGATGAATGTTGAGAGGAACTCCAGACTGTCCATCAGCAGGTTTGTTGAGCTCAGAGAGTGTCTGGTTCTGTCAGACAAAATTCTGAGGACTGAGTTAGCTGGAGGACAAAGATGACTCTATAAGAGCTGGATATTTCTCAGAAGATGACAGGTCTGGAATTCAGGGACCTCCAGAGTTTAGGTGATAAATGTCAGTCAATGACTCATATTCCAATCCCTGCACGTCCAATTAAAATGAGACGTTTATCCAGAAACATCAAGGATAAACTGTGATCTGAGGAACTTGTTGAGTTCATGCATTTGACAGAGAAAATGAGTGAATTCCCCAAATTCCTGGAGGAGGTAGTGGTCTTAAATGTTAAATGTTCATTCACTCATTTTTGGGCTGTCATAATTGATCATTCTTTCCTATTGTGTGCTGAAGTACTCTTGTCCATCCTTAGGGTCTACTTACAGTATATATGTCATTTGGAAAGATGCTTGAGGGCATCTGTCTTCTTAGGTTCCTTATATTGAGCAAAGTTGACCATATTTGAAGGCAACACCACCCATGTTCTTCCCAATAAAGGGAATACTTTCATTCTGTTTGCTGGGAAACTTGCCCCTGAGAAAGGAGAACCAGTTGTCCCATCCAAAATGTTATAAGTAACGATATTATTTTTGCAATGATATCATATCCCTCGATAAATGTATTTGTGAAGTGAATTAGTTATTGGCATATGCCTAGCTGAGAGGAATCCAGGCTGTCAATCAGCGGGTCTGTTCTGCTCAGGGAATGTCTGCTTCTTAAATAAGCCATATTTCTATTAGCCCAAATTTTGAGGGTTGAGTGATTTCATGGACAAAGGAAACTCTGTAGGTTCCAGCGCAGGACGTCAGTAAGGGGACGAGATGTCACCTGAGATCAGAAGCAAACGCAGGAGCAACAAGCGAAGCTGAAATCCGATCCACACTCGGACCAGGGATCAATCTGATTCCGGAGTTTGGATCAAGGCTGCCTCTGTTCATGGAGGAACTCAGACAGGATATTGAGCTAAAATAGGGTCAATCAGTGTCCCTCCATGACCCCATCTGACCCCTGCACACGGTTTTGTCCCAAACGTGACTCTCAGTGCGTGTCGATGGAACATCAAAGCTACAAAGGCCCATTTTCTGCTTTCTTGTGTAGATGCATTTCTTTGAGGCATGTTGTTACACGTGCACCGGTTTGCACCAGTGGGCACAGTCCACTCCAAAATTCTTAGTCCACTACCGTTATTGGAAAGTGATCCCTTGTTTGTTTGTATTTGTGGATTTATTAAAATGTTTGTTACTAAACGGTTAACTTTATACATTCCTAGACAAAATGGTGAACAGAAAAGTCTGTTTCTCTGAATCATCCCTGCTTCATAAGGATGTCCTGAGTTCCTGATATTTAGCCATTACATCTCTGAATTTTAATGCCATCCTTTAACCAAAGTCAAAACATCAGTGACTCATTCATTGGAGACACATCCAGGTGAGAAAGGTTCTACTATCTTCCGATCCCTTTTCAAATCAGTGTCCCCTTCATGACCAGTTTCATGACCTCGGAAGTCTGAACCGGTCTGGCACAGCGCAAAATGGTCACTCTTGACTCAAAGGTCGAAGGTCACCACCTTGACCTGGTCAGGGACAACCTGGCACTTGAACCACGGAAGGAGCGAACCTGGTCTGGAGTCTTCCTCACATGCCAGATGTGAAGGAGTGGACAAAATGGATCACTTTAGAGTTCACAGGTAACCTATGTAGATGACCTTCTGCGATTTTATCCACACTCGTTCTGCTCAGTGTCATGACCTTCCAAAGATGTCGACAGTCAGTCAAACAGAACTGGTTCGGTAGTCTATGGGTTCCTCTGGGAAGAAAGTGGGCGTCTATTTCTATTTGTTTTATTTCAACAGAAGAAGTCCTGTAATACTGTAGCCAGTATATTTGAATCTATGAAGCATTGACAGCAATAAACAGTTTTTCCCTCAACAGATGAATTTTTTCTCCCTCTTAAGGAGGAAAAAAAACCACAGCTGACAATGGAGACTCCTTACATAAAAATTGAATAAAAATCTCCACAGAATGACAGGTTTTCTATATTTGTATAAAGGGGATAACGGTACGGTATAAATGTAATTTCTTTAAACCCAAATCCACAATCCTATCTGAGTATTAGGTTAGTGCAATAAGTAGGCTTCACCATCCTAAAAACCAGACGAGATTTATCAAAGTAAAAAGCACACTTGGGCTAATCAACGCTAAGTCCTGACAGGTTTCCACCAAACGGCTCCAAATAAATCGACACCATTGCTAAGTGCACAGCTCTCTCACTCCTAAATGGATTTATTAAAAGGTTATGGGCTAAGTAATGCATGATTACAATGTGCCTTCCTTTTCAAAAACATCTTTTCATGTATTTTCCCTGCACGGACGCACGCTATTGTGGGGAAATGCAGTGATTTTGGCGGAGGCTTTTTACGCCCTCCTTCTGATCCATCTAGCACTGGGTTGATGAAAGATGACGAGCCTTTCTCCCCCCTACACCACCACCACCACCACCACCCCATCGTCCATCGCACACCGCTGCCATTTCATTAAAGCCAACAAAAGCATTCAGAGGGGCTTTTAGATACAGATGTGACTAAATTTTGTCTCACCTCCACCTTTTCTCCCATTGTGCGAGAGGAAAAAAGCACGAACTTGTTCATCCAGCAGACAAATGATTAAAGGAGCTGGGCTTTTTTTTTTTTTTTGCGTGTTTACAAAGAAGAGTACAGAATCCGGTTAATGCAGCATTAAAAAGGAGAGAAGAGAGAGAAGAGGAGAGAATGAGGGGAAGAGAGCGAGCGCTCAGGGGAAGAATAGACGCCCCTCCATCCTCTATTACACGCATCAAACTTGTTAAAGCCTTCGCAGGACAAGAGGCAGCAAATCAGTGTGTGAAATGAAGCCACTCTGCCAATTACTGCACTGAATGAGGCCCAGTGTACACCGCTATTGTGTTCCTTCCCACCAGCCTGTCTCACTCTCTTTGTGTCTCACTCTCTCTCTCTCTCTCTATTTATCTCTCTATATCTCTCTCAGCCTCTATCTCACTTCTGTTTATCTGTCTATCTCTGTAGATCTGTCTGTCTTTATGTCTCCTTTGTCTCTCATACTTTATCTTTCATGCTGCCGTTATCTGTATCTCTATATATGTTATTTGTATCTCTATATATCTCTCTATTTATCTGTTGCTCTCTTTATCTCTATATATCTTTCTGTTTATGTCTCTGTTTTTCTGTCTGTCTCTGTGTCTCTTTTCCTCTGTCTTACTTCATCTCTCTCCATTTACCTGTCTCTCTTTATATCTATACGTCTTTCTCAATCTCTCTTTGTCAAATTTTTCTTTATTTCTTTCTTCTTATCTGTCTAACTCCTTATATCTGTCTATCACTCTGTATCTGTCTCACTCCCTTTACTTGCCTTAGTTATCTGTCTGTTTCTGTCTTTATTTCTCTC
>JAOVYU010000067.1:2700930-2711143 GCA_025674565.1 Synodontis membranacea
TATATAAAAACAATATTATTATTTGGGCTATCATTTAATATCATTTGCATCACAATTTCAAAGTAATGAGTTTAGCCAGAGAATACTAATTGGCAATCATATTTTCCGTGCTGCTGAATTCTGGATTCTGATTGGTCAGGAGGTGTTGATTAATTTTCTATAACAGCTCGTCCTCTAGCAGCCCGATCACAGGGACGTGTACGGCGAACGCTCCATATAATTGGTGATACGTGAGGAGATGTTTATGTAGCACTGATGGAAGGAGTCTCCAGCGTCAGCGCTTTCTAACAGTCAGAGGTAAAGCTGCTACTTTACGTTTACGCTTCTTTAGCTAACGCTTCTGTTTCTCGGTAAAAAAAAAAAAAGACTGAAGTTGAGATTTTCTTTTGTCAAACTAACATTTCCTTTGAGCAGGTAGTATGATTTTAAAACAATATTGTTATAATATCAAAAACTCTAATATAAAGATCAGGTCACGATATGAATTTTTTAATATCAGCACATGCCTAACACACACACACACACACACACACACACACACACACACACCTCCATCCACTTATGCAAAATCGATCCTTCTGGATAATTTCCCTTAAAAGCAAGCATGTTGATATACACATCCGAGTGTGTGGATGAAAGTGTCTTTGCTTTTTTTAAATGCTTAGATTATCTCCATGTGATCCCCCTACACAACACACACACACACACACACACACACACACACACACACACACACAAACAGTCGCCTAGCAACACACTTATGGCCGACCCACAGCAAGACGACAGTAGCATTATGGGACGGAAATTATGGAGCAACAAATGTCAGGTACAGGCTGATGAGCTTTCCGCACTGAAAAAATGTAAGATGAAAAAAAAGGAAAAAGGAAAGGAAGGAAGTACAGTAATAAGAGAACAAAGAAAGAAAGAAAGAAAGAAAGAAAGTCTTATGATTCAATGAAAAGAACTGAACAAAAAATACTAACCAAAAAGAAAAAGAAAAAAAAAACTAAACCTTGTGTCTGAGAAGGAAAGTGATGAGAAGAAAAAAGGAAAAATGAACAAAGCAAGAAAAAAATATTTACAAAATTAAGAAAACGAAAAGAAGAAAAGAAAGTTCACATTATTATCAGTTATTATTAAATACATCTTTCTGACAACGGCATGATGCTGACCAATCAGAAACGATCACCTGACCTCCAATAAACACACACACACACACACACACACACACATACACACACACACAGAGCATACTGATTAATTATTGACGCCTGACACTCTTCTCTGACAAAGACTGGCCTTTAGCACACGCCATCTCCATGCATAATACATGCTAAAGAAGAAATTCAGCGATGTGTGACGGACGAAACCAACACGGACGCCTCGCCTCTGAGAGGATTCTGCTCAAGCAGGACTCACACATTTCTAAAGAAAGGCAATATCGTTTCCCCTTCTTGCTCAGACACTAATTTAGTTTACAGAGTGGAACACTAACACAGATTTTTTTTTTTTTTTAACAACTCACATGAGAAACAGATTAGACGAAACAAACAAGAAAACAAATGACAAAAAGACAAAAAACTTTGCGCTCTTTCAACTGAGCTAGCATTACACATCTTTGTTTTCGAGTAGCGTTTGAATTTTCTCTGCAGGCCACATATTCACATATGCGGTTAAAAAAAACAAAACTCTAAAACCAGTTTGACCAATCAGGCTGCAGTTCCCAAATGTGTAACCAATCACATTTGAAGATTTCCACTCAATTCGTAAAAGGATTTATTACTTTGCTATTTGTCCTTGGTGTATAATGGAAAAAAAAAAAAAAAAAAAAAAAAAAACGAACTAATTTGAATTTCAATCTCATATTAATAATTGATCATATAAATAGTAAAAATAGTAATATAACTTTTTAATAATAAAGTAATATTAATAATATTAAAGTAATAAACAGGTTTTAAACTATTCAATCATACAATTGTATTAATAACATTTAGTATTCATTTATGTATAATATACAGCGTTATTAAATTTTGGCTAAATCGTCCAAGTTCATCACGTAAAAGAACAATTAAAAATTAAACAAAGAATAAATTGCAATGCACAGCGATAGACAATATTTATAAGGATAAAAGAAATTAAAAATAAAAATAAAATCAGCATGAATCTTGCTAAAGGATGTAGCCGTTATTTTGGAAAATAAATTCATAGTCAATTAAGTTATTTATTTTAAAACACCTTTATCGTCTCTATCACTCATTCCCATGACTCTCTAACACATCCACTACCTCGTATATTAAATCAGCTGCTGTGGCCACGTGCTCCTGCCTTCTGCATCCTATTAGCTCTAAAGGGATTTCAAGGGATTTAAGACTATTATTACTTCAGCAGAGAAAGAAAGTCGAGTGAAAATAAAGAGTGGGTGTCCAATATAACCAACGTCAGACCGCACAGAAAATGTTACCAGCTGCCTTAACCGAGCAATGTTTGGTGTGACCCAGACTAAAATATTATTCTGACAAGTCACGTGGTATACACGACTAGTCAAATTACGGACTATATTACAGACCATTTTTGTTTTCTCTTCACTAGATGTACTACAGGATAGTTAAGACAGCTATTTAAAATCGATGTAATTTACATTTTGAAATGTTGCCCTATCAAAAACCGACAAATCGCTGAAAGCAGAAGGTTGTATGCTTGCCATGGCTTCAAAGACCTGCCTCTATCACAGCGAAAGATTTTCATGATATAGCACAAGTGCACAAATTTTAAAACATTCGAGCTGAGAGTGGAAATTCCAACAATGTAGTTTTTAATTGACGTCGCTTTAGTGGTAGCACGAAATGCAGGAAAGAATTTGAAAATATCCCAGAGTTTTAAACAGAAATCCATTTTATGCGAAAAAAAAAAAGCTGTAATTTATGTGCAGTATTAAAAACAGGAGAGAAAACAGCAACGATCAGTCATAAATCTAAATCCTGATAATCACCATAGAAAATATATACAGAATATACACAAGATAAATCTAAGATCTAAGAGAAAAGGTTGAAGCGAAGAATATTTTTACTTGTTTCTGGTGAAGCCATGGTGGAAACGATAACTGGAGGACCCGTACGGCGAGTCATCTTATTGTTCGGGTTAAGGGCCTGAGTCTGGACAGTGTTACCCGTAGGCATGACTGCACTGTCCATCGTAGCAGCCCCCTTCCTCAAGAGCTGTGGACTGGGGTGAGCGCCTGGGGTTTGAGGCATGTGAGGTAGACTAGGTGCTCTCTTCATCAATTCTATAGGTGTATAGGTGCTGGAGAAAGCTTTGGGTACTAGACCACCGGTACCCAAAATGCCCGGCTGCTGTGGCTGAGGGTGGCTTGACATTGGCAGACCAGTATGGGGGTTGTACATTGTTAGCGGTCGTGTCTGTGTCAAGGAAGTGCTATATGCGGCAGGATTGGCCGGGAGCCCGCAAAAAGAACGCACCCCAGGATAACTAGTGGTTTCTAACAGATGTTGAGAAGGTGCACTGCTTGGTCTGCGGTTGATTAACTCGCCTATCCTTGGGGACACAGTCTGCAGGGTGTTTGAAGGCTGCTGCAAGAGGTGGGAGTCCATGGTCAAACCTTGAGGCTGCGTGTAGAGATCATTACGGTGGCTAAAGCTGTTGGAGCGGCCACGCATTGTTAGCACTCCAGTGCCTCCTGTCTTGCAGTTAAGCACCACCCTTGAGAGTACCCTGGCCTGGCCGAGATTTGGAGCCACGGAACGTACATCGTGCTCTTCCATCATGGACAGCATAGCAGTGGAGTCAAAGCCTTGCTGCAACAGAAGGGATATGGTGCTTTCAGACAGACCCTCGGTGCGCAGGTAAGTTAGGAAAGCCGGATCCACAGCCCTCTTTGGGTCCATGCTGACGGCTGCTGACGGGTGGTGGGTTGTGATGCCAGCTGAGAGCTGAGCTGGTGTAGTGGCCACCATAGGTGCACTGGCATCATAGGCAGGATCATAAGGCAACCTTTGACCAGGTACTGTACCATAAGCAGATACTCCTCGAGGTGCACTTCCATCCACGACTGGATTGGGCGTAGGATCCATCATGATACAGGTGGAGGGAGGGTGGTCAAAATAAAAGCCGTTCACTTCGTTGTAACCAGAATGGCCTGCCAGAGAGACCTGATCAGCCGCAATCCCGAAACAGGAGGGAGAGGCGGCCCTACTGCGGATACGCTGACTGTCTGGGAAGGCTAAAGAATCCCTGTTGAAACGGCTCAACTCATGAGCCGTGGGTGGGGGAGGTGGAGGAGGAGGAGGTGGTGGAGGGGGAGGTGGAGCGGGGCCAGGTGTAGGAGCACGAGTAGGAGCCCTAGTTTGCCCTTGATCCCAGGCAGATCTAACCCCTCCTGCACCCAGCCCATAATGCGAGCCTGATCTGCTAAGAAGCTGGTGGCTTCCTCTATAAAATCCCTGCAGATCTTCGGGCGGCTGTGCAGATAAGGCAGTGTCAAACGGGTAGTAATCAGGAGGAGGAACAGTGCCCCTCACAGCCATGGCTTCCTCCAGGTGGTTGCTCAATTCAGCTAAAGGATCTGTCTTCATAGAAGGATCAGCATACCTTTCAAGGTCACTGTCGTTGACCGGTTCGTTCTGGCAGCCAAAAAAAAATACTTGTTCTGGCTCTGGTTCAGGGTACAGCAAGGAGCAGGGTGGCAGAAGAGGATCAAACCAAAGTTTACCGTTGCTCCCAAAGGAAACAGAATTCCTTCGTGACGCAATTTTGACAGAATTGTAAGGAACAGCGCTATCCCACCAACCCTCAGTCGATCTCAACTCGATCTCGACAAGGCGAAGACTAAAGCAGCACTACACGATTCTTGAACGGGGAGAAAACAAAAGAAGGAGTGAGGTGTGGAAAAAAGCAGTAAGGGTTTCCATTTCACCTCTCAGATTTCAGGTAAAGAAAAAAAAAAAAAGATGAGGTATATAGGGATCATTTCACCTGATCTACGGGAGGCGTTTTTCCTCTCCCTTTGGGCAACGATATCATGTAGCCACATATTGCCAGGTAGCCCCTAAATTATTCAGCCCTGGAAACATAAGCATGAGAGGGAGGGGAGAGCGAGCAAAATGGGACAAGACATAACACAAAAAAATAAAACTACACACCTTATTCCAGTAAGGACCACATACAGTATTAGTTGTGTATGTATTTTAGTACTTGACTATGAAAACTGAGAATGAAGGTAAGAGAGGAGAGGTCTCGCTAATCCAGTGGGCTTTATATTCTTTCCTGTGGCAAGGCAATTTTACAAACCCTCACCATTGCCATGAGGGATTAGTCAAAGTAAAACCTGCTTAATTCCACTGGCCCCTGTGGCTTTACTCGAACTAGAGAGAAAATATAGTCAATGCCTCATGCCACATGTGGTCTCTTTCACCTAGTTTAGTTTAATGCCTGATGTCATCGCAATAAGAACTAGCAACCTACACCCTACAGTAAGCAGTCAGTCAGGTCGTGACATTCACGCCGTACGAGTTTCTAAGAAGCCGATCCGGGAGCTGGTGCTAATCCAAAGGGCATTCTTGCAACCCCTTTGTTTCTGCACAAGTGGACATTTGATATATCCTTCCTTTTGTTCAGCTTCATGGCATATGCAATCAAGATATGATATGAGAGACAATAAACTACTCTTCATGGAAATTATTTTTTAAATAAATAATCATGTTTTCTCAGAACTTCAAAAAAAAAATGCAGCATTCAAAATAAGTATTTTAACTAACTCAGGACCTCAGACAAAATACTCAGATTAACCCAATACTTTAAGTATAGGTAGGCGATATGAAGAAAATATCGTAACTCTCAAAGATATTTCTACGATAAACAATACGCTTCTTATATAAATCTATATAGGTTTAATAATAAACTGCTACAGTGATAAAAAATTTGTTATAAACCTGTTAAAATCTGTTTTTATTACAAAAAGTTTGGTAATCTTTCCTTTACCTTTCACACCGTCACACTGAAGTGATTCAGATCTGATATCTTTGCCTTAATGTGGCACACTGATCTTTTCAAATCAGATTCGAATCATTTGAGTTCATAAATCCTGTATGTATCTGATTCGTGGTCATGTGACTTGAATCAGAACGCTAATATCAGTAGTCATGTGGCTTTCTGCCTATACGTGTGCGCTGAGCTCTGTCGTCATCGGCCATCACGGTGTTCTGTGGGTTCGCGTTACCTGTCGATATTAGCTACTCTTCGGTCGCGTGTTAGGTTTAAGATGAAGATTTTAGGGTTAACTTTAAACTTTAAATCTTAAGGTTACAGTCAGGTTTATATTAATGGCTACGGCTAAGATTGAGTTTATTATCTGCGGTCGGTAACATTTATTTGCACTACAATAGCAGTAGAATTTTCCGTCAAGGTAGAAGAAATCGGCAGAACAACACCAGAGGAGCGCTATAACTGACGATGTGTTTGCCGTCCTCCAGAATAAAATCCGATACGTACTGCACAGTAAAGCATACATCAGCTACTAACGCGTCCACTTTGTAGGTTTTAATACCAGGAGTTGTCTTATGCCATTATGTTTTATGTTGTTGGTGACGCAGACGAGTCGTGCGAAAACGCCTCAACATGCGCATGCGTGACGTTTCACAGGACAGATGCGTTCTCGTTACAGTTAGATACAGATCAGTCGTAATTATGAATGTGAACCGTCAAGATAGGCAAATCGGATCTGAGCAAAAGACGGGAATTAAACAACGAGGCTTGTAATTTGAACAATGCCTTTTACAGTCCCTTAATTACGACGTATTTGCCTGGCAAATATCTGGCAAATTAGAGTATAGTATCGGGTCAATAAAACAGGTAATAAGTAGGCAGGTAAATGCAGAGAAGCTTCAATACTAAGAAAAATTTCTACTAGTATTTCAGCTGTACTTTCTCTGTATGTGTTAACTACATCATAATACACTACACTTTACCGTACATTAACTGGGTAAATAATGGTTACTTTACATTCCGCTAATGGGGTGGGGTAATAACGGAGATATTTGTTAATATTTCAGCTGTAGTTTCTCTGTATTTACCTGCTTATTACCCAATAATTTACCAGATATTGACCGGGATACAGTTGACTGGCTTCGATTTCAGACTTTCTTTTTGACAGCATGTACAGTAAGCGATCACGTGAAATCTTCGAGTCACACACGTCAGCATTTTGTGAGTTCTCGAGGTGTTAGGCGACTGACTGTGTGTTGTAAGTAAGTAAGTAAGTACAATTAGTACGATTTCTCCTATCTATTGGTCTGCTGGTCATCTACAAGTTAAATACTATCAGCCTTGACACAAAACAATCTAGACAAAAGTACTAATCATCTTCTAAATCTAGAAATTTCTGATTCCCAGGACACCGAACCTAACAAGCGCTTTAATACGGAACGTATTTTTTTAATGCTCCTACATCACTGCCGTGACAGTTTACGTGGTAGAAATATTACACTAAACGTTTCCCTAATGTTAGATGTTGTCTCACTGGAAACTGTACATTTATTACATCATGTCCTGAGAACATGGAAATGTATTTTTGTAACTTGTTGAATAGAGCGCTTAATGTTCCTCGGTAGCGTTCTGTGTCAGCTGGAGAAATCGTTTTGGGGGGTTTTATATAAGTGATAAGAGACGAATGAGAAAGCCTGTACTGTGCTTTAAATAGCGACTTAGATGGGTGTGTGACTAATTGGAGTGGCGAGCACACTGAGTGGGCCTCTTAAAAAAAAAAAAAAAAAGCGAAAGAAAAAAAGAAGCACATAAAGACTCAGCAGGATGCCAGACAGAGATCTGGCCTGCAGGTCAGCGCTCGCTGCTTGTTATTTTCCGTCCTTGTGCCGTCTTTCTTCTGTCGGGTTCTGTTATTGGCCAGTCGCAGAGGTCAGTCCTGACACACTGAGTGAGCGAAGTGTAACCACACACACCGCTCTGGTTTAGGTTTAAAGAACAAGAGATGGGAATGAATGCAATAACCTGGACAGGAAGTCTTTTTCAAAAGAAAAGGCCAAAATGCACACAGGATGAGAAACTCGACATAAAGACGAGGAGAAGAAATTCAGTTCGAGAATCTCGCAGATGTAGCCTGAGTTTTACGAGGCTGGTTCTGCCGCTGCCTGGCCTTTCGGCTCTCGTTGCGCCATGCTGTTTGTCAGCTGTAAAATGCCATTAATTACGGTGTTGCATTTCTCCCCGGCAACCGGAGACAATAACTGTTTTAATAAGCTCCGGCACGGACCATCACTCAGCCTCGCATCGCCTGGAAATATTAATAACACGCTTCAGGTTCATCTCGACTAGACGCACAGACACGGAGAAAACAAAGAGCAGGAACACAGGAATGCAAATGCTCCTTCTCACACACACACACACACACACACATACACACACATACACACACATACACACACCAATCCATCTGCTTAGATACCAAACACAGAGAAAGACAGTGAGAGAGGGGGAAAAAAAAAAAAAACAGACAGAGAGATTGGATGCGTGCTCTACGCTCTATGTAGACAGAAAGGAAAAGACAGATACACTGACAGACAGACTGACAGTTAAAGACAGACAGATGGAAAGTTTGACAGGCAGGCAAACAGACAGACACATCTATAGTCAGAAGGAAAGATAAACAGACCGAGAGGTAACTCAGTAGGCAGACTGATAAAACAACAGACAACAAAAGACAGATAAAGTACAGATAAAGTCAGACAGCTAGATGGAAGAGCAGACAGACAGACAAGACATACTGCTAGACAGGACGACAGACAGGTGGATAGAAGGAACACGACAGGATGACAAATAGAGAAATATACAGACATATATAACTCAGATAGAGAGCTGGATGGAAAGACAGGCAAATAAATTGAATTTAAACAGAATAATATATAACAGACAGATACTGTATGCACAGACAGACAGTTGAACAGACACAGACAGACAGACAGACAGATTTGTTTAAAAGAACAGACACAGTTGATTCTTGCATGTGATTCATGTTGCTCCGACAGATCAACATTAATACAGACAGACAGACAGACAGACAGACAGAACCAGTCAAAATCTGGACACAGACTCTTGTCTTTTAAGGAACAGAAATGTCTTACAGTGTCTTAAAGTTGTGATGGACTGTCGCTTCTCTTTACTCACCTGAGCGGTTCTTGACATAATATGGATTACTGCAGTTGTGGAATACTGTGTTTTTATTATTTACAGTACTAGCGGATCACCCAGTGGCTTCGCTCACTGAGTGATATTAATTCCTTGTATGTTCCATGTGTGTTATTTCATCATTTTGATGTCTTCAGTGTTCTTCTACAACGTAGAAAATAGTCAACATAAGGAAAAACCTATGAATGAGTAGGGGTGTACAAACTTTTGACTGATACCGAACATAAATGCTTAATTGATACAGATAGACAGTCTAATAGATAGACAGATAGACAAGCTGACAGGACAGACAGGCAAGTAGACAGACAGATAAACAGACAGTCAAAGGTAGATAGATAGATAAAGAGACAGCGAGACAGACGGACCGTTTGTTAAAAGAACAGACAGATGATTCTTGGACGCTTCCTCGTACGGCGTGTGCACTTGGACGGGTGTGCACTTGGACGGGTGTGCACTTGGACGGCGACCCTGGCGGAGCTCTAATTACTCTGAGGGAACAGCAGTGTGAAGTTTCAGAGCCCGGAGCTCACAGACTGCAGTGTGGAGGACAGACGAGGACCGAGCGAGTGGAAAACAATACTGGCACTAGCGCTGCAGTGTGATGAATTGGGCCACCTTTCTAGGGCACAGGACGCTTCTGGCACTACTTGGCAAGCAAAACTGCTAGGGGAGTAGAAGACAGGAGAGACGGGGGAGACGGGGACGAGGACGGGGAGAAGGGGGATGATTTATGCACTCTCGACTGAAGAACTGTCGGGCAATTAAACTTTCATAGGATTTAGTAAATTAACTTGGAAAACTTGGAATCATAGTCAATTACAGTGAGTGTACAGTATATTAAAAAGTTTTAACAAGCCTCTGGGCTTTTTTTTTTACAAGATAACAAGAGTCCTGGGAGAGAGAGAGCGAGAGAGCAAGGGGGCCTTGTGTTCAATCCAGTAGGTTATAAGGAGATGGCAGAAGGAAGATCCGACGAGAATGGAAAAAAGGGTACCAAGAG
>JAOVYU010000067.1:2717519-2728344 GCA_025674565.1 Synodontis membranacea
ACTAACCAGGCCCGCCCCTGCTTAGCTTCCGAGAACAGGCGAGATCGGGCACTCCCAGGGCAGCATGGCTGTACACTTTGTGAAACAGATACAATCCTGGAATAATGTAAAAAATGACCGTAATGCCTGACTCATTTTTTTACCAGCTAAATGTTTTTGAACTAGCCAGCGCTAGCTTTGTTTTGAGGCTCGCTTCTGTTTTATGAATTAATGTTGCCTTTTCAAGATTTGCGCCAAGCAACAGTTAAAACGCAACAATGTTCGCGCAAATTTTTTTTTCTTGCTGCGCAAAACCATTTTCTGTTAATTTATAGAAATAACCGCTCTTCCTGCATGGAAGCATTGTCAGCTTCGAGGGAACAATGTTTCGAATCTAAGTTCATCTAAAAGTTCTACTTAGTCATTAGCAAACATCTTAGTCAAAAAGAGACCACAGCCCCGCCCACTCGTTTTCTATTGGCTCAGACCAAAGCTTGTGAACTCATATCTGATTAAACAACAGTGAAGCATGGTGAACTTTTATTTTCATGCTATATCAGAAAGAGAGGTTTGTAGAAATTACGAATCTGATTACACCAATCTAATGAATTACGTCATTTTTGACAAGTATTAATACTGGACTGATATTGGGAGGGATTTATCCCGTCCTACATGACTGGTTAAAAAAAATAACATCTAATTATTTGCATGTGTTTCTCTACTCTATCAGTTGTTCCAGAATTGCAGCTTTGACTCACCCAGTGCAAAAACAAAGAAACATCAAAAAGAATCAATCGGGAGGCGGAGTTTCATGGTCACATGGGCAGAAAGACTCCTACAAGGCTCCACCCACATAGCAGCTATATAAATCAATCATCCGTGTGAAACCTGGCTTTAAGAGAAACAGATTAAGAGAGGACGCGTCCTTACCCTCGCAGATTCTGTCCAATCGCTGCCTTTTTACTTTGTGTTTGTCGGTCAGAGCCATGGTGGCGTTATGACCCTCCTCTTCCTCTCTCTTTCTTTCGTTTTCTCTTTCTCTCCTTCCTCCTGTTAGGTCCTCCTGTCCTCTCGGGTCTCTGAGTGAACAGGGTGCAGGTCAGGCTCTGGTTACAGCGCCGTGAGCCCAGAACGGGCCAGAACCCCACGAAACACCTACAACACAACACACACACAAACATTACTGCACACAGAACACACAACGTACGCATCATGTGGTTCTAGAAACAACGCAAAAGTAACATCATTTCTCCGGATCTGCGTCAAGCAACTGCGAGAATAAATGCGGTGTGATGCTCCTCCATTTCTTTAACAGATCAAAGAGACCACGGCCCCGCCCACTTGCTTATTATTGGATCAGAGGACTGAGGTTCATTAATTCAAGAGTTCAAAGTTCATCTCGATAAAGTCCGAATGAAGCGACTGTAGGCGCCGCCAGTAATAAATCACAACGCCAACAGGAATGAACTTTAAAAATAAACTGATTCATGGACGTTCCACATCGTTTACTAGTAACTAGAAACGGATAAAAAGTATGTTGTACTTTAATAAATAAAAACCGGTAATCTCGGCAAACTGTTGTGGTATAAGAGGAATAAAACACTTCACAGTGTGATTTTATACTAAAATAATCAGCTCCTGAATGGAAACAGTAACTCATTTGCACTGATTGTTGCAAAATGTAAAAAATATATTTATTTGGTCTGATATTATCTGGTAACTACGACATGACATCATCATTACATCATGACATCATCCACCGCAGTTTAGCCTGAGTAATCACTATTATAATCTGGGCTTTGATAGAGAAGTGTGTGTGTGTGTGTGTGTGTGTGTGTGTGTTTGTGTAGCTGCACTGACATCTTGTGTCCAGCAGAGGGACGAGTGCTCCACTCAGAGAGCCACATTCCTCCCTCTCTCTCTCTCTCTCTCTCTCTCTCTCCCTCTCTCTCTCTTACTCACACACACACACACACACACACACACACTCTCAGTGTGTCACTCTCACTCTCAGAGCCTCATCAATCTTGATGTGTAACCCCACAGTGCTGAAACCTCCTGATCCAGAGGAACCCGCGCTTCATACCGAGGAATGTTCTGCTCTACTGATGACTCTGTGTGTGTGTGTGTGTGTGTGCTTGTGTGTGTGTGTATCTGAAGCAGAAGTTTCAGGACTTGATTAAACTGTGTGTCTGTTTCACCCTAACTGTATTTCAGATCTCTGTTCTGTTAGCTCTGACGGTAAAGCTAGCATAAAGAGTTTCTCAAAAAATTAAAAAGCGAATTAAATGATACTGTACAAATGATACTGGATAAAATTATACAGTAGAGCAGTTTAAACTCTACAACACAATTTACAATTAATACTGACAGAATAAAGCAAAGACAGAGTAATAGATATGATTTAGAATTCTCAACTGGAACAATTTAAACAGTAGCAGTCACACAGAGGGTTTTAATATGAACTCTTAGTAAGCAGGTTGCACACACACACACACACACACACACACACACACACACACACACACACACAGAGGTAGTGTAACAGTGTACTGCACTTTACAGTGTGTGAGTGTGTACTGAAACATGCCCCTGAGTCGATGTCATCACTTCCTTCACCACTCATTTGTGTCTCAGTGTGTGTAGTGAGGAGTGTAGAGGAATCCCGTGATCGTTCCTAACCACACACACCATCCGCTAAGAACAACACACTCACTGTTCATATAGAACACTCACACCAGTGTGTGTCTACGTGCAAGCATCACATCATATTTACCTGGCCATTGCAAATGCCCAACACACACACACACACACACACAAAGGCCACGCCTCCTTTGCTGAGATAGACACAGAGGCCACGCCTCCTTCATTGAGGTGGTCAGAGAGGTCACGCCTCCTTCATTGAGACAGCCACAGAGGCCACGCCTCCTACACTGAGACAGACCACAGAGGACACGCCTCCTTCACTGAGACAGACACAAAGGCCACGCCTCCTTCATTGAGACAGCCACAGAGAACACGCCTCCTTCACTGAGAGACACAAAGGCCACGCCTCCTTCACTGAGACAGACACAAAGGCCACGCCTCCTTCATTGAGACAGACACAGAGGCCACGCCTCCTTCACTGAGACAGACACAGTGGCCACGCCTCTTTATTGAAACAGACACAGAGGCCACACCTCCTTCATTGAGATAGACACAAAGGCCACGCCTCTTTTGCTGAGATAGACACAGAGGTCACGTCTCCTTCATTGAGGTGGTCAGAGAGGTCACGCCTCCTTTATTGAGACAGAAACAAAGGCCACACCTCCTTCATCGAGACTGCCACAGAGGCCACGCCTCCTTCACTGAGAGAGACACAAAGGCCACGCTTCCTACACTGAGACAGACACAGAGGCCACGCCTCCTTCACTGAGACAGACACAAAGGCCACGCCTCCTTCACTGAGAGAGACACAAAGGCCACGCTTCCTACACTGAGACAGACACAGAGGCCACACCTCCTTCACTGAGACAGACACAAAGGCCACGCCTCCTTCATCGAGACTGACACAGAGGCCACGCCTCCTTCACTGAGATAGACACAGAGGCCACGCCTCCTTCATTGAGACAGGCATATAGACACAGAGACAACACCTCCTTCATTGAGACAGGCATATAGGCCACGCCTCCTTCACTGAGATAGACACAGAGGACACGCCTCCTTCAGAAATGACCAGCTTAACGAAGGCACCTGACCATGAAGTCGATGTTGTGGTTTGAGACGAGGCAGTGACATTTAGCTCAAATACTCATCACCATGAAACATTTATTCATCTGAAGCTTTTGGGAAGTGTATGTGTCTGTTTGAAATATTTTCTGTGTGAATTATTTAAAAGGTCAGGGCACCTGCATGCTGTGCTACGCTGTACCTCGACACCGAGAAAATGATGCAGCTCACCAGCACAGAGGAAAAAATTAATAAATAAATAAATAAATAAATAAAAGAGAGAGCCATGTTTCAGAAGAGGAAAAGAACGGTTTAGCAGCACACGCAATTGAAGTTTCAGAGAATTTATAAAGCCCTTTCCTGACACTCCTGATGTTCGTCTGGAAGAGATGAGTTCACTAAAGTGACGTTTCCATCGACTTCGATCCCTTGTGATAAAAACGCTTTACATAACGATATTATTTGGAGGAAAAAAAAAAAGCTCCAGTGTAAGTTTTCGTCACACTGATATCACTGACCAAAACAGAACAGAAAGAAGTGAAAATCTAGTAAGTAGTCATAATATAAAGTAGTTCTAATTTATTAATTAATTCATTCATTTATTTATTTAAATGCTTGGAACATCTTCATAGTTTACTGGAATGGTCTAAACTCATTCGAATAAAACACGTAACTAAGAATTTCCGAACAACAACAATAAAAAAAAACAAAAAACAAAAACAATCCAACAAACAAAACAAAAAAACGTCAACTCTTCCAAATTCCTACTCAGGAAGTCAGGACGGCCTTCTTAACCCCGAGTTCAGGAAGTGACATCAAAACAACACGGCCGCTCGCAGCATCAGCAGTAAACACAGCGGCACTTCTAATCTTAATACGAGGTTTACTGTACAGTGTATACAAGTATTAGCTTCAGATCCATCATCGTACAGACGTACTCACTTCAATCTCTAACTCTGACTATATACATCACTCATTACTCACACTGAGTAATTGATACTCACTCATTAGTACTAAAGAAAATCGACATGAACAACAGGAAGGCAAAAAAAAAACCAAAAACAAATAATTAATTGCATCTCATGGCATTTTCAAATTTTATCAAATGGAATAAATTCAGTAAGGAAGTTTTACTTGAAAATTTCTCCAAGTTTCCATAATAATGAAGTGTGTACATATCTTAACAAATAGTATTTAAGTACAGTAACAAGGTACAATTACGCAAGTATTTTCCATCCCTGTGTATGGATATAAAAACACAACTTCAGTAAAAATACACATGAACAGGAAGTGCTCCTTCGTACCAGGTTTCCAGATTAAACAGCCGTCCCTCCACACGCGACATCATAAAGTACGGTTTCATCATCCAGCCAGAATAACAATACCCTCAGTCCACCTCCTTCAAAACGCCCGTGTGAGAAAAAAACAGGAAAACAGGAAGCTCAGACAGGTCTGACTTAAAAAGCCAAGAACGAGCCGCGCTAAAAATATCCGCTTACGCAGCCTAGAGTTAAAGAGAAAAAAACACCAACGCCACAAACACGGGTTGAGGAAGTCGAGCTTTACCAGCACATGGACAGTATATACAGGGAAGACAATACACGGGGTTGTGCTGTTAAAGGAAAATAATCAGTGATGGGAACCTTTCAGCAAACTTCAGCGCATCTAATGTGACACTGCGGAGCGTTCGCTTAAAGAACGTAACAGCTCCATGAAAGGAAAACCTGACTGAGAAACTGGGAAATAACCAGCAACCAGAGATCAAGAAAGAGTAAAAAAACAAAAAAATACACAGAAAACAAACGTCAAACATATAAATGTTGGATAAAATGAAAAAGAAATAGGTTAAACAAAAAGGTTAAACGAGAAGCGGAGGCTACGTGACGCTCGAAAAAAGTGTACTCCCACACGGAAAACGAACGGTAAAATGTAAAATTAAAAAAAAAAAAATTGTACAGAAAGATTACAGATTTTGGTTTTTTTTTGTATTAAATGTTTATTTTTTCAAAAAATATATACTAGTTTAAAATAAAACTACATACATTATACATGAGTTAATAAATAATAAACAAATGTTTATTTAAAAAAATGTAAAAATAAATAAATAATTAAACTCAGTAATAATTTATTTACTTACTTACTTAATGCAAAGTATTTAATTAATCAGTATTTAATTAAAGTTTGCTTCAAAGGAAAAAAATATTTTTGGATAGAATTGAAATAAAAATGGATGTAAAATGGAAAAAATGAACTTTTCTCTAATTCTTCACACCCCATACATACCCAGATCTCTCATTATTATTCACCCCAAAATTAATAAAAAAAATGATAAAAACCGAGCAGAAATACGTGAGCTTTCGTAATACTTTCTGTTTTGAACAGAATCAGAAATAAATGCTTTAATTTCGAAATAAAAAACCAGAAATACCCTGACTGTAAAGGCATGTTTTATTCTGTAACACGCTGTTTACACAGTGAAAAAGTAAGACATGATAAAGAGCGGAAGAAGACAGAAGAGTATTAAACAGAAAGTGAAAAAAAAGACTGAAGTCAATTGACTAGCCTGAGAAGAGGATCTGGTGCTAGCGGCGCTGGTCATGACTCCCTACTCTGTGTCACGCAGCTGCTGCGAGAGACGGAAAGAGAAGAAGGAGACGGAGAAAATAAATGAAAAGAAAAGAAAAAAAAAAGAGAGAGCGAGGAGGTATTGATTTCCTGGCGTTTCTGGCCTACCATGCTGGTGTCAGGGAAGGAGCAGATCTGCGCTGTTCAGCGTCTGGAGACCGGCTCCTTCGGGCGCTTACAGGAAGGCCGAGGATGATTCACAGCTTCCTGGTCCAGGAGAAAAAGGTGGCTCTGGTCCGTGGCGTGCCCACACACCCCCGTAAACTCCCCCAGTGATGGAACAGCCTGCCAATTTTTTTCAGTACATTTCAGGCTGCGCTGGGAGCGGGCCAAACAAAACAATGTGTTGATAAAGTCCAGGGCTGAGGGAAGACCACAAAGGAAGGGTTGTTCAGCTGCACACACCAAACGCAAAAAAAAAAAAAAAAAAAAAAAATCATGTCACTAGTCACAGATTCGATTTTTTTTTTAGCAGTAGCTCGATACAAATTCACACGGTTTCCAAGCTTCCATCTTTAATAAAATATGTGGTGACCAGCAACACCGGACGCTATCTGTGACCTTTAGCCTGCAGTGTTGACGTACGCGCAAAAACGACCCACAAAGGCAGGGTCTAATTTCATCATCGTGCTGGTACGCTTCAATGGCTGACCTCAGGGGTCCACTGGACAAATATTTACTTTCAATTACAATGAAATGCAGGCCGCTCTACGTCCAAGGTCCGAATCTGGTCATTCTTCATCTTTTTTTTTTTCCTTTCTTTCTTTCTTTCTTTTTTTTTTTTTTTTTGCTTCTTGTGTAACATCTGTGAAGCCTGCCAAAGGAAACATGCCAAGCAAACCTTTTTGAGAGGAAACACAGCTCGGAGAGGACCGAGTTCATTCCCTCTCTCAAAGCATGTTTTTTTGGCAGTAACTTTCCAGTACAATGCCCAAAAGACTTTTGCGTAAACCGAGACTTCCTTAAGGATACAAAGTCAAATAAATGTAGAATAATTTTACATTTACATTAATTCATCTGGCAGGTTTACAAGTGGAGCAAGATCCAATCCAAACACAGAGCGGAGATTCGGGGCAAGTTTGCCGAAAGGCCCAACAGCGGCTCCCTGACAGTCTGGGGATTTATAATCACACAGGAAGCTTCTGCTGACTCTCCTGTACCTAAACTTCATTGGATGATATGTAACCGGGTAAATTAGCACAACCGGTGTAAACCTCACCATGTGCCATGATGTGCAGAAGCGATTTTCGGGACTACGTCCCTAAACCTCGTTCCTTTTTTCCACTTTATTGTTGTTACGCGACCCAAAGGAACCAGGTGAAGGGTCTGAAAGGGTTAGCATTATATTCTGCATGCTAAATTCCCAATTTGATAATCCATCATTACATCACATACTGCCAAGAAGTAATTATTATTATATCATATTCCTTTTTTATGTTTGCCTGGTTATTGATATGGAATCTGTGTATAGTGTGTATTCATAGAAAATATCCATGACTCTAATAAATACACTTGTAAGTACTGGAATAAGAGCTAAATATATAAATAAACGGAATAAAAAAAAATAATAATCTGCGTTTGTACTGTATGGAATATATTATACAGTTAAAACATCCCACTGCAAAAAGTTTGAGAACCTATAATAATGGACCTCGAGGCATCCAATTCTTCCTCCATGGGCTCTTGGAAAAGCCAAGAACAACACGGCTGATCGGCACCGGAGGCACCTTGAGGCAGGGAGATAAATTAAGGAAGTCTTGGACGGCGGATGTGTCCCCTTCGTATTTGGAGCTTTAGAGATCCTGGAGCTTTCTCAGGCCGTGGATGTGTGGTCATGGCGAACCCGCTCTCACTCCAACACATGCCAGGAAAAAACTGTTCATCCCAAAAAAAAAAAAAAAAAAACTTCTCTAGGCTTGGTTCCGTTCCCAGATCCTGAACAATCCCAGCGTTACCGGTTGGCAAATGATCGCATGCTGGACGGACCGGTCGTCCCACCACTTCTCCAACCAACCAGTATATTTCATTGTCTGATTTCACGCCGACGTTCTCCAGGCTGCTTCTACGGCCAGGTAAAGGCGAACGCCATTCGGGACACAGTTAATAAGGTTCTGCACTGCAGCAACATGACAATCCATTTGAGACCTGACATACACAGCCCTTTGCCCAAGCAGCTAGCTGCGAGTAAAATATGTCAGACGTCCTGCCTAACTTTTCACAGCTGCCCGAGCTGACAGAGCGGGTTTTAAATCAGACTTCTGGGAACGACAGACTATTTCCTTTAACAGCACCTTTAAAACATAACCTAGCACAAAACAAAGAGGGGGGAAAAAACAGTGACAAATTACACTGGCATAACTGAGCGCAGCCTTGTGGATTAACTGCGGAATAAAAAGTGCTGATGACCAACAAAAGAGAAAAAAAAAGCCAGCTATTCATCGCTTTGGCACAGGGTCTAAACTCAGATAGCGTTCGGATAAACGCTGCGTTTGAGTTATTACCCTGTGATGCTCTGGTGGCAGTTATATTGATAACACCCACCAATCCGTTGGCGGTAAATTGATGAGGAAGGGAATAAAACTTCCGACACGGGGGAACCGATGCCAAGGTTGAGACGCATTGCTACGACAATGAAGAGGCTTTCCTAATACCCTCTTTAAGTTACAATACATTAACTCGGCAAATGAATTTTCAGCCGAGACCATTTTCAACGATGAGTAAGTATACAACGTCTGAGGTAATCTCCAGAAATGATTTCCATTATGCTCAATCGCGCATCGTGCAGCGAATAGATTCCTTCCTGAGAGCACTGACTCTATCCAGCTTCCAGCTCAACTGAGTACACCCTGTTAGACACGGCCATCCATTAGAACAGGACATTGTTCTGCATTCGGCGCATTAACAAGGTCTGGTTCTCTTGTGAATCCTGTAAACCTCCCCCCCTCCCTGAGCAAGGCCTTCCAAACAAAGTGGCTTTCAACAAGCACAGGGTCAGCACAGAGGCCACGCAGAGGGGGGACGACGCCTGCCTGGACGCCAGGGGCAGTGAAAAGCCAGATGAAATCATGGGACTGCGTGGCCGAGGCAAACAGCGCAACAGCCCGGGGGGTTAGGTCAAGCCTGCCGACTGTACCGAAATCCCTCCCCCTCCATTCCCTGTTCCGATCCAAAATATGTCTCAACTTGTGCTTTGCTTTTTCTGGCAAAAGCCGTTAGTATGATGTATGTAAGCAGGGTTCGATAGAAAAAAAAAACAGCAGTGGAAAACATGAAACAGCGCTTGATTCAGATACTTGAAGTCTTTGTTAAAGGTCCACGATGTCAGATCCAGCCCCCTGAACGCCCCTCCCTTCCTCTCTTCCCAAGCGTGCATGAGAGCGTACGGTGGCTGTCAGGTTCCCGTAGCGTCCTTCCAAGTACTTACATTCACACTAACATTGGTTTTTCCGTGCTAAATTACAAGCATAATCCTCAAATTTACAACATTTAGGTTCTCAAACACTTATTCCTCTTCTTTCTTGTCTTCCTTTCTTTTTCTTTTTTTTTTTGACATCCTTCCGGTGCTTCCTTCTAGATCCACGATGCTGCCTGTAAAAACGTGAAACGCGCACGGCGCTGTCCACGCCGGAGGTTTGTCCGTTCTGGGCTACTGTTGCGCCGCAACATGGCGGCTCTGTAGCGGTGGACACGCTTGCTATGTAGAAATAAAGAGCTCACTCTAAGCTTCCGAAAACACAACGATACATACAGTAGATACAGTGTAATTATACACTAATGAAAACACACTTTACCGCTAATTGATATCCTCAAAACCCAACAGAATGTCGACCTTCAAGATACACTATATATATATATATATATATTCTCCTCTCATCCAGGCATATATATATATACGCTACACGTCAGTCAGACGGCTTCCTTACCTAACTAGATAAGTAGCTAATGTAATTGGTTAGGCAGCAAATCAAATTCTAGCTAATGGTAAATACTGCGTGATCTTTTACTTCTGATTAATTCATTAGCAAACTATGCAGCGCGGGTCATCCATACGAGCTGCAAACTTGGAAAGACTGAAAAAAATAATAAAATAATAATAATCTAACAGTTAAACATTTGCCACACGAAGACCTGACAATGTTAATTTCATCAGTTAAAAACATTTACAGTTTACTTTTTAATCCTACTCAAAAGTAAGTTTTCGGGTTTTTTTTTTTTAATTTTTAAAGTCAATCTCTGGCAGCATATTTCTGTTTTTAAATAAGGAAGATTTTTGACTCGTTATCTGTTTTTTTTTTCACTTAAGTATAATTTCGCTCTACTTTTTCCACCCCTCTCTTTTACTCTGTCTTTGTCTCTTCAACATGGCCGTCTCAGACTTCGGTGGCCTCCGTTTCAACTCGTGTGTGTGTGTGTGTGTGTGTGTGTGTGTGTGTGTGTGTGGGGGGGGGGGGGGGGGTGTCGGTGGGTCAACATGCCTTTTATAGCAGTGAAAAGACTTCTCACAGCGCTAAGT
>JAOVYU010000067.1:2732721-2746295 GCA_025674565.1 Synodontis membranacea
TATTTACTTACCCTATTTACTAGCCCTATTTACTAACCCTATTTACTAGCCCTATTTGTATTAAGTATTTTACATTTTTTCAATATCTGAAATACACTTTACATCACGCTCAGGAAAAATCTCTGATGAACAGACGGCCCAAAAACGCAAGGCCTCGTCTACCGTACAAATAAGTCACAATACTTATTACTTAAGTTACTGAAGTTTAGGTTTTCTGGAATTTCGACAGGTTTATGATTTCCGCGTTGAGGTCAGTGTACATCGCAGTGGTGCTCGTTACGCCTCTGGTCTAAAGAGATTGGCGTTGTGTGAATGAAAACCTCAGGAGGTCTACAGAGAGACGGCTTTGTGTATTTACCACGAGTGGCCCGGTGCTCAGCGCGCAGGGAGAACCGGCCATACGCTAATTACTTCTCTCTTAAGACAGAGCGAGTTTACCCACCAACAAAGGTCAAGGATACAGGCTAATTGAGTTGGGATTTTAATTACAGTATGTTTATAAGCTCTCAGAGACAGCCCAGACGTTATCTGGCCCAGGGTGTGGATGGATTATTTCAGGAATGGAAACAAAAGGGCTGTAAATTGACCTTATTAAAGGTCTTCAGGAAAGAAAAAAAAGGGTGGAGAGTGCTAGCAAGGAGAACCGTCTGGGTCCATTAGCGAGGGCTGCAGGTGGACCGCTGGGCCAATAAATGGATGCCCGGGTCAAACGAGACAGCAGCTGTCAGGTGTGGCTCTGGAGGACATTTATAACCATCGTAAACAAGAGCACACTTTTTTTAGTTGCCGCGTTTCAGCCGTGTCCTTGGCACAAAGAGCTCATTTCATTTCAGGACAACAGACCTGTGCGTCTCGTCTCTGAAACACATCCACTCGTATTTCCTGACATCAAGTGGCCTCCAACACTCGTATGCTAATTGACACGAGGGTCCAAATAAAAGATCCGTAATAGCGTCTCACCGAGTCCTTTTATGGTTTCGTTTTCTTTTCTGGGGCTGTTAATGTTTCTCAAAGAAAAAAAAAAAAAAAAAAAAAAAAAGCACCGATGACTGACGGACGTTTTGGAGCGTGATTGCGACCCAAGGTGAAGTTCTGTCTTCTCCTGGTTTCTGTTTTGCACTCGTTCATTAGGGAGTCCTGTGAAAGATAGATTTGGGATCCGCGGCGCAACAGCGAGAGCATCGGTCTTAGCGAAGCATGTCAAATTAGGAAAACATAGCCACAGGGACTCATTAGAATAAAAGTCTGTGAGTGTTTATTTATTTGGCATGTTTCTGATCCAAATCTGAAAGTCTTTCCGCACGCATCACCGACTCGACGCTTCCTCACAAGTCCAGCCAGTCGCTTTTTAGGATCATTACCGGCGTACCGCGCTGCAGGAGAACAGCTTCTCCTCGATGCTGAAACAAGGGCTGCCACGCTGATCATCACAGCCAGTCTGAGCCAGTTTAAAGCTTCGCAGCTCAGAGGCGGAGCCAGCGTACCTGCAGCAGGTAGAATTCACCTCACTAACTCCACCGTTGTTGATTAATTTCCAGTAACAGCATAATCTCTAGCGTTATTTTATTTATTTTAAGTCTAGCAATGCTGCAGATCGCTACCACTAGTGATAATGTTGCTAACCTGTAATATTTTAAAAGAAATTAGCCCGAGCTCCGATCCAGGGATTAAAACTGTCTGTTCTATAAAACAAGAACAACTTTATTATACTAAAAAAAAAAAAACCTCCTGATAAGCGAACGGTTCTCTCTCCCACTGTGACCAGACTCAGAACAGGCGTCTGTCCCCCTCCATCAGTTTCCTGCCTGCTGCTCAACAGCCCACGCCGAGGAAGTGTCTCCTGGTTGCTATGGCGAGCTCCTTCACTGTTGCCATGACACTATCTCTCTTCTCCACCCTTGTGTGATGGCATACCTGGGCGTTTGCGTGCGCTACACCCACGCTCCTCTGCTCTCCAGTTCAAAGGCGCTGGAACATCAAAGCTCAACTGGACCTTTTGAAAATGGACAAGCGAATTATCATTTATTTAAAAAAACAAAACAAAACAATGAAAAACGAGTCAGCTGGCATTTTTAATCCTTTAGTACGGTATCTCAGCTGGAGTGAAGGAATGAGAAGCAGCCAGGGTTCCTGTGGTCTTTGGACGGGGTTAGATTGATTCATGATAGGATAAGCGATTTCTGATCACGCGTGCCTGATCTGATCCTGTTCTGGTCTTTAGTACGCGTGATCGTGATAGGGGGCGGGGCTGATCATCATCGTACATCACATGGAATTTAAAAAACGGTTGCGAATGGTTTTTGTTTCCACTGAGTGATGTGATGCGATTAAAGCCGGGTTCTCTCCTCTCACCGCAGCTCTTACAGAAAGGCGGCGTTTCCATTTGCTCTTCACGTGACAAATGCAAAAAACGTCTTCCCTGTTGACACGTCCTATTAAAAGTTGTGTATAATATTTATTGCTCTGCATTTGAAACTTTTGGTTTCATTACACTGCACGAGAGAGAAAAGAGATGGAACAGGATGGAACACCATCTTTAATATTTGATATGTTCTTCCAATCTGGATATATATATATTTATATATATTACCTGGAGTCATTTCTTCTTCTCATTTTACAGTCAAACTATTTCCTGTTTTCAGATTACGCCCATTGTCTTTTTCTTATACATAACATTTGGCCTTTTTTCATAGGATCCTTTTAACACTTCATCACCCAGAATAAAACAAATAAAAAAAAATATATTTTTTTTATTTCACTGGTGGTGAAATTGACTTGAATCTCCCGGATATTTTGCACACACAACACGTAACCCAGTCCAATTAATAATAACAGACTCACTTTTGTAACCTTTACTTTTTTGCACTTACGTGGAAAAACAATGGCTCGTCAGAACGTGCGCTGATGTGTAGGCGGTCGTAATAGATTTGCAAAATGCATTTGTCACAGAAAAGAAAAAATAATTCACGCCTCGAATGTAGTCATGTAGCTGTTTATATTTCAGCCAGGAATTCAATTAGTGGGGGAAAAAAAACCCCCAAATACACGGAGGCCATTAGTCAGTTTGTTCACTCAGCCGACAGACACGTCCTTTCAACAATGAAGCCAATCTGAAGTGTGCTAAATCAGCAAACAAACGTCAAAATTGTTTTCTCTCTCTCTCTCTCTCTCTCTCTCTCTCTCGCAAACAGAAATTCCCAAATATAATCAGACAGACAGATGTAGGGATTTCTGATTGACTTCCTGTGCGTCGGACACTGTGAAGCGAAACCTCAGGCAGGTAGAATGGATTTTTCTGTTTTCGATATTTCTACAGTATCTACAGTAAAGGTTTCACATTTTCAGCATGAACATGGATAAGAAATTAACACAGGTGTCAGAAGGCAGGCGAGACAGATGGATTACGGGGGACGGAAAATAAAATGATTGCAAATCGAGCTGGTAAAAGATCACACGCGCTGCGTTCTGCTCGAAAAAATATCCAGGACGCACAATTCATGATTACGCAACTAGCCTTAAGATGAACGTACAATATCGCTATCGTCATGATATCTTTTTAAATAACATTTTTAATATAGCAATCACAAACTGATCTGCTTTGATGTTTGTTGCATTGCAAAAATGTTACTAAAACGTACATAATTTGCTCGTTTTTTTTTCCTTTTTAAATCAATTAAACTAAACTTTTTCAGAATTAAACTTTTTCAGATTTATGTGAAACAATGTCTCTAACGGTTAAATGGGTGGCGTTAAATAAGATTTCTTTCCTTTCTTTTTTTTTTATCCTCACTGACTCCACCCTCATTTCTATGCATTTACACAAAGCTCCGCCTCAAAAACTTTAACGGCAGTTAAACTAGATTTAGCATGCTAGCTAGAGCTACCGTTAGCAAGGACCGTCATGACCGTCATCGCATTCAAGCGCACTCGGACCTGCTTATTAAGCTACTGCTCTATAAACATGTCATTACGATTAACGAGGATGTGAAGGGGCGTGTCTATAAAATGACTGACAAAAGGCCGATCCAATTACAATCACATTGTGGATCAGGAGGTAACTGGGGTTTTTCTGCTATGTTTTGAGACAATGGCTTAAATTATTCTTTTTTTCTACATAAATTTCAACATTATTTGCATTTGTAAGGAATAAAAATATATATATATATTTTGTTCAGCACCTTTAAATTATTTATTTTGTTGTACACACAAAAAAAGTTTCATCAATCTCAGATTGTTTAATGTAACACGATTATTGTTAGAAAACCCATATATCGTGCTCCATGTGATATTTTTTTTGTCATATTATGAGTTTAAATGCAGTTCAGTGCAAAAGTTCGCATCCTTCAAAATGTGCTTCTATTTTACAACATATTTAGAAATAAACAAATAAATCAAAGAAGTTAGAAAATGAACTGCAAGAACACAATCATTCAAAAACACGACTACAGTAAAAGAAAAAAGGCTCGAAATTAACGCTTTGCTGTTCAGAAAAAATATATACATAAAAAAAAAAAGTCTTGCACTGAGGATGCGCCATATAAACACTTTTTTTTTATTTCTTTTTGTTTAACATTTACGGCAGGAGTCTCCAGCGTCAGCGCTCTATAACAGAATTAAAGCTGTAAGTTTATTTGACATCTTCAGGACTGAGGAGTTTATTTGCATAACATGGTTTTTCATTTATGGTTTATGACAATCTGCATTGTTTTTTAAACTAATTTCATGAAATAGAGGAAAGAACTGACGCTGGAAGAGATGAGGGAACAGGAACTAACTAACTGCTGTACAAAGTTAAACGTAACTGATGTAATCTAAATGTTAGTGTGGTATAAAGGGAATAAAACACGTATATAAATTTCCCTTCTGAGACCAATTAGGTGTTATATTGTCTCTAAAAAGCCATATAAACTAATAACCATGAATCAGACAGCGGTATCATTCTGGCGGTACGGCGTGATATTCACCAGACTAATGAAACCTGATATTTATTTAAGTTTGATTATTCACTGCTAGAGCTAAGGCTAAGTCATCATTCATTCTTTACAGCTGAGTGAAGTGTACTGTCAGAAAACCCCAGCGACCGCTGCCAAGCAAAACGTCAAGTCGAGCGGCATTTAAGTGACACTGCTAACATTTAGCGGAGTCTCTCAGCACGGCTCTGAGTGACAGACCGCTGAGGCTTGACTGCCACTCGAGTACGTTCTCTCGGTCACGTCTCATTCAATCAGGCGCCGGTGACTGAATCAACGGCTCCCTGGCAGACGAAAGTGCTGCGTCTGAGTGATGCCGGCCTGCCATGCCAGAGCACCCACTTACAGCGCGGCTGTAACTCGCGGCTAAACAGACAGACAAGTGACCTTGTGGAGACGAACGGCGCCATAATAATAATAATGATAATATTATTAATAATAATAATAACAATAATAATAATAATAATAACAATAAGTTGCACTTATAAAGCATCTTTCACAATCCCAAGGTCGCAAGAGTAACAAAAAGTAAGACTAAGCATTAAAAGAGGAAGAGAAATGTTCATTCAAAAGAAAGAATTTGATTCAGATATAAAAGCAGAGAACGAAGAGCAGCCATGGAGAGATATTTATGCTAATCAAGTTTTTGTTTTTAGCAGAAACAGTTGAGCACGGTTTAACCATTACTCTCACTCTTGAATTTGTATGCATAGAAATACAAGCATCTGCAATCAACACAATTAAAATTCACACAAGTGAGAGATTTTTTCTTCCATACTTCATTCTTTCAGGGCTCGAAGGGTCAAAGACGGCCCTTTAATGGCCACACCAAGAAAACAAAGCAATGAAAACATGTTCTTTTGCATTTTTTGTACATTTAAGGCAATACTAACCGTAATGTTAAATGTATTATTCATTGAATTAAAAAAAAATCTCTGCTGGGGTTCTTGGAAAAAAAAAAAAAAAAGAGTCTTTTGTTTCATTAAAAAAAAAACAAATACATTTTGGCAATGGTTTTCGCACGACCTTATCTGATCTTTCTGCAATAACTATTCACCCAATTCACTATTTGATTTTCTCCACAATATTTCAAAAAAATTATGTTTAATTTTCTTAATAACCAACAATTATGTACAAACATTTGTAGAGGCTTGAGCCCAGAATAGTAGCCTATTAACTAAAATATTACTTTTATTAAAAATAAAAAAAGTTTATAAGAAATAGACCTTTTCTTAATAAACTTTAATAAACCTTTGTGAAGGCAGTAGTAAGTTTAAACATAAAACAACTCCTTCCATTCACTTCTCTTTTTTTTTGCTTACAGCAGTCTGTAAAAAGATCGCTCTGATCCCTTGTTGACTCTATTTGTACAGTCAATCGCACAAAAGCTCTTTCCCATTTTAGATCTGCTATTTGTGTTTTCTCAGCATTCAAGCTGTTACGTCTGTCGCATACATTCCCTCTATTGTATGTTATAGCACTCTCTGCTGCTAAACAATGCAATTACAACAACGGAAAATGAAAAAAGAGATTAAATCACAACCTGATTATAATCAAGGTTTAAAAGTTTCAAACTTTTATTTCCTATATTTTAATCATCATAAATTTATTACCACAATTTATCATCACACAATGTATTGTAACATGCCTATTCTGCAATGTAGCAACCCCCCAAAACTAATAAATCTGATTAAAAAAAAATTATTAGGAGGATATTGCCGTTTCCTGATTTGGAAAAGATGCTGTTATTAAAATATTAAATATTAAAAGATATTTCCAGAGCTTAGGTTTAGACAGAAAGCTTTTCTGAACTTGAGTGATGTAGCTGAGAATGAAGAACTGTTCAAAAGCTGAATAAAGTTATATTGAACAAATTTCTTGTTATAATCTGTGGAAAAAAAAAATTACGTCTCGTTCCTAGCAGCCAGACACAGTGGTAGAGTTCACAAATATAAATCCAAATATAGCTATGAATATTTTAAGCACTAAACATCCAGATACAGAATGTGTACAGCATGCCTACTCCAAGGGGAGGTTATGAAGGGTAGGAGGGGGTAAAATGCATTTTGTTGGCATTTTGTTTCCTCTGCACTAGGCATGCGAGGGAGCAGGAGGACAATAGGACAATGGATGGTGCTCTCCAGCTCAGGTTAATAGATGCTTTCCAGCAGGCCTCCAGTTTGGCCCGGTGGAGGTTAATTATACGCAGAACTCTACTGACAGGCGGCCAAGTTGATTTTATGTAAATTGCTGTAACGGCTATGTGGCTAAAATAACACTAAATCCCAAGGGCAAGTGAGTGAGCGAGGCTGGATAAATCCTGGAACAAAGATTTCATCCCTGTTCTGGATTTGATATGGCGTTCCTGACAGGTACTCATGGCGAGGATGAATCTGCCATCTCTTTCCATATTCGTGGCTCTCGTAAACAGGCTTCTGCACGCACCCTGAGAAAATCAATTTCCCAGCAGTAGATTACTGAGGAGAAACAATACGAAGCCGCAGGACAGAGCCCGACGGTGGAGAGAATTAATTGTGGCAGAAGCTTCCTGCAATTCCATGTAGTCTCAAACAGACAGCATTTTCCCCCTCTTGACATAACTGGTTCATCTGAAAAGGACTCGGAGCACTCTGTGAAAATGAAAATCCACATCTATCCAAACGAGACCCTGCTGGGAATTTTTGACACCTCGTGAGGGAATCTGTTGTCTGCAATTTGACACCCATTTGCGTAAAAAAAAAAAAAGATACATATTTATCAGGAGATCTCATCAGAATGCAGTGACGGATGACGGCATGCCCAGCGTATGCTCAGAAATCTTCTCTGTGCCATAATGGCATTGCAGGATTAAGCCTTTGAGATGGGTATTTTCATCCACGGCTTTTAATGCTCCCTTATCTCCATACTCGAGACACCTCCTGTTCGCCGAGTTCGTTTATTCTCCTATACTGTTTCCCTGGAATGCTTGGCTGATTCCAAAGTATCTGTGAAAGAGGAAGAGGGGAAGGGCAGAAAGGAAGGAGGAGGGAGTCGATTTTGAATTCTGCACTACAAGCCCCGAAGCGGTTTGTGGTACTCAGAGGGACATGTTGTAGAACAGATGCAACAATACTCCCGGATCAGATAGAGATGTTCGAGCTGTGTTGAGAGATCAGAGGAGTGGAAACGAGCCACACTGAGTAATCGGAGAAGATAAGGCTAGAGAGGAACGCCGCTTGAGAAGATAAATGAGTCGAGCTTGCTATAGAAAGCTGGCTCAAAGACACAGGCTGCTTTGTGGCAGGGGAGATTTTTTTATTATTATTTTTTTTTTGCATAATGGTTGTTTTTAATACAGTATGATAATTTTAGCGTGTTTCTGATCACACTGTGAGGTCACCTGGTTAGTGATTCGGTAAGATAAGCTTGTCATTGGTCGGCGGAGTAGAAATGGCCACCTGAAACACACAACCTTTTGTTTTGTGCTACAATCAGTTATCTTTAACATGAGCTTTAACAGTGAATGATTCTAAAACCAATTGAGTTCATTTTCTTGACTATTACTGTAGGTGACAGAGACGGCTGAGTTTTCATTAACGCCGTCTCGTTAACTTTAAGGGATCGTGGCTGTGTGGGAACAAGTGTTTATAGCTGCTATAACACAAGCAAGAACAGGAATTGTTTTGTTTAATGGACATTCCAGAACTTTACATGTAACCCCAAATGGATAACAGTATGATGTATCGTGCTTTAATCAATAAAAGACATACCACAGATCTTGTGGTATAAAAGGAATAAAACACTTTAGGACACATGGGTTGGGAAATACGATGGTAAAATATTGATATCATAATAAATCCTGTAATCTACTGAGATATCACACACCATTTTTTTTGCAGATTAATTGCAAACTGCTTAGAAGAAGCTATTTTGATGTTACATTTATTCAAAGTTTACCTTAAACATTTTACATTCTTTCCCAGCGTTAAAAGTAAAGCTATCAGCTTTTTTTTTTTTTTTTTAATGCAAATGCTTTTGCCTGCAGTTATTATCGAGATATGGCCGAAAGTATGTGCACCCCTGACCACCACTCCAGTACGTGTTTCTTCCCCAAAGCTGTTTTCTAGGTCATTATATTTCCCTTCACTGGAACTAAGAAAGCCAAACCTCTTCTAGCATGACAGTAGCGCTGTGTTTAAGAATGCAAAGTGACAAAAAGCTGAGAATTTGGGATCTTGTTTTGTATAAACCGATCCATGTTTTTTGGAAATACTATGGGGGAGAAAAGAACTGAATTGAATAGATATGCCAGTATATGGTGTATGGTTAACGTTCCTATCCCGTTTCCAATGAATTTATTTTAGTGAGGTTTCAGGAGGCAGGAAACCAAAGAAACAGCTCCCGGGCAAAACAGTCTGGGATAATTACACAACTTTTACTTTTAACTAATTTTAATTACTACACGCACAGGATTACAGGCTGCTTAAACGCAATACAGCACGAGTCTTTATGAACACATGAAGCAAAATGCTTTACTGATAGCTGGTTTAAAAAAAAAAAAAAAAAAACTACTTTAATTGCACAATGTTTGATGTTTTCCATGTTTCAGATCACCGACTGCACATTTTAGTTTAATAAAGCTGTATGGTTTGTGTAAAATATTTACATCCCTAACGCTTTCCTCCGCTGCCCCTCACTTCCCAGTGCTTGTTTGGGTTGACTCGTCCCCTCCGGCGTACCAATCCCCAGAGAGCAACAGCCGCAGAAAACAACATTTCAGTCTCCGGCACCTCTCAGCCCCGACTCTAATGGAGCTGACTGCTTCTCACAACAGGGGCTGTGTATCCCCCCCCCCCCGGAGACTCGACTGAAGCCTCCAGCCTGGCGAACTGCAGACACGGCTGTCATAAAAAGTCCTGTAAACGATTAACCATGCACCGTTTAACTATAAAATGTGTTCTGGCAGACAATACTGGAAGAACACCCACAGACTTTGGCTACGTCGAACGCTATGAGAAAGCAGCTTCTCATAATACATACTGAAATCTCCCCTAAACCCCAAACTCCCATGTGCATATGTTTATAAAGATTCGCTTTCAACAATTACAAAAGGCTTGCTCTGAAAGAAATGAGAGAGTATCATGTGTAAAAAGAAACACAGACAACCTCTTGTAAAAGACTCTGCCAAGGACTTTAGCTCCTATGAATTGTGAATCGGAGACTTCCAGGAGAACTTTTTTTTTTTTTTTTTTTCAGATTTTTGGACAAATTGAATCTGTAACACTCTTATACTATAATAAAATCTCAAAACGCAACAGAAAAGTTTTCTTTTCACAATTTTTTTAAATCTGCAACGACTCTATTGTCTAAAACTCAGCATCTCTGAAGATATCATAAGCTCCGCCCACTTCACAATCACACCAATCCCTGATATTCGCTTATTTTTCAAAATCTCAATTTTTTTTTTCTATATTCAGGACCAAAACTCTCCTATCCAGTGACCTGCATTCATAAAAAAAAGTTCATCCATAATTAAAAAGCAATTACAAAAATAAATCCCAAAAACGCCGATTTTTATTGGATTGAATTTAATCTGAAAAATGATTTTTTTTTTATAACAGTGAAAATAGTGGTGTTTTCATAATGAAATACTAAAGAAATATTCCTCTTGAGAGAGTATTCACAGTGAAATAAACATTTTCATTCTAGCAGCATTAAAATATGATGGGTTTTTATGAAGTATGGAAACGTACGCCTTTTTAATTAATAAATTCTTATTTGCGTAGACAAATATATATATATTTTGTTACAAAGTTCCAGTAACATTAGCAAACAACTGGCGAAAATAAACTGTGGTATAGCATCTCACTTCTGCAGTCGTCACTTATGAATTTTACATATGAGGTGTACTTACGTTTATGCCGTCTCTCTTTTTTATTTATGACAAAAGGTAAGATAAAAGAGCATCTCTGAAGAGCTTACTGTACATCGGCGATCAAGACTGAGTTCTTTCAACACTGTATTATTGCTCTGCTTTTATTGTCATTATATCACAGCGCTGTTAAATTCTTGCTTCTGATTGGTCAGAAGGTGTTGATTAATTTCCTATAACGATATTTATCCCATCTTACCTACAACAACTACTACGTGTTTGTTTCGTGTCCTCGTAGTGTTACTCTATTGTCTCTGTCTGTTCACTGTATGAGTTGGGGTTACTGCACCGTCTGATCCTGCTGCACTCTTTGTTTTTTTTTTGTGCTGTCTGTTCTTGTTTGCTGAACTGTATGTTTTGATGTACTGTTGCACGCTGGCACAGAACCAAAACCAACTCCCAAGCGCACAACTCGTACACAATAAAGCGTTTCTGATTCCGATTAATGCACTCCTTCTAAAAATGTTACTTCCTCTACAGTAAGAGCTCATTCACGGGAACTTGCAGGTCAGTTGACATTTTCTGTAAGGATCCATTTATATTTGAACATTTGTGGAAGGAGTCTCCAGTGTCAGTGTTTTATAACAGTCAGGGGTAAAGCTTTAACTTTAACCAGAAAGAGAGAAAAAAAGGAAATTATTCAGTGTAGCTTTCTAGTATTTTGGCACTTAAATGAACAATGAAAAAATTATATTTCTTCCAAAATATTTTAGTAATGTCCGTACTCGTCCAGATTTGGAAATTAGCGGCTTTAAATGCCTTAACTTTCAAAAGTCCATGGTAAAACTTTTTTTCCGCACAGCAAGGCTTTAAGTGCGTCACAGGACTAACTGTTCACGCTTTCTAAACCGAAGTACATGTTCAAGAAGTCCAGGAACACCTCGCTGGAAATGCTAGCTAAGATTATTTAACTATTAAATCTCCTCCAAAAGTATTGGAACGGCAAGGTCAAATGTATTTTTTTTTGCTGCACACTGAAGATATTTATGTTTGAGATAAATCGATGAACATGACATGACAGATCAGAATTTCAGCTTTCATGTCCTATTATTTCCATCCAACTTAGAACATGGCACCTTTGTTGTGTAAAGCCCAAAACGTGGTGTTCCAATACTTTTGGAGGCAACTGTACATGTTGTTTAATTCCATCCACCTTGAACTTTTTCTTTTTTTTTTTTTTTGCAAGTATGAGCTCAAATCTGAGAGGAGGGTTTAGAATAAAAAAAGCACAAACAAAACTTTTGTTTCCCAGAAGCTTTGAGCTTTTATCTTTTAGCCTTGTGTGCCGTTCCAAACTATTATTTCCCCGCAGCCAGCCAACTCCAGTCATTGTTATGAAAGAGGTGCGTCTGACCAGGGGTGAAAATGAAAAACAGCTCTCTTGATACTGCAGCCAATTCTTGTTTTCCATTTCAAATTTCAAATCTTTCCATCTACGCAGGGACTTGGCTGGCATAATCAGAGACTATTCAGCTTGGCAAAAAAAAAAAAAAGGAAAAAAAAAAAAGAAACCCTGAGGTCAAAACAAAGTCTCCTCCAACCGAGCTCCAGCGGCGAGGGAATGGATTGCGGCTTTTCTTTTTTTTTTGCAGACGTTCACTTTTTTTCTTCAGCGAGTAACAAGGAGAATGTTATTAAAGGTGGCTTTGTGTGAGCAGCTATGATGAATATTGATACAGAGACACAGAGGCAAGGTTATTTTTACCGTAGCATCTCATCCGGCTTCTCTTCCTCTGCACCGGCTTCAACATTTTTTTTCTGATCCAGATCAAAATAAAAATATATACATGCATAAATTACACATAAACATAAATATATACAAAACTCTCTCTCTCTCTTTCTTTAGCTTTACAGAAAAGCTTTAGCCTCACAGATTACAGAAAGTTATCTTTTTTTCCAGGGGACTTTAAAAAAATTTAATATTTTTATATGTCTACATAAATTTATATCTATAGAGTAAATGTACATAATGGCTGAATGGGTGTGTGAAGGGGCCGTGGCCTCCGTGTTTCTGTAACGAAGGGGGCGTGGTCTAGGTGTTTCTGTAGTGAAGGGGCGTGGTCTAGGTGTTTCTGTAGTGAAGGGGGCGTGGTCTATATGGCTGTCAGTCCTGGGGAAAGACATGTGGCCTGTGTTCATCAGTACTGAAGGACCAATAAAAGTGTAACAGTTTAATTGTTGCTATTGTTATTGTGCAACATCAAAGGAGGAGTGTCTTACATGCCTGTCAATCACAATAAAAGGAGTGGCCTATATACCTCTTAGTCACAGCAAAGAAGGTGTGGCCTATACACCTGTCAGTCACAGTAATGAAGGTGTGACCTATACACCTGTCAGTCACAGTAAAGAAGGTGTGGCTTATAAACCTGTAGGTCACAGTAAAGAAGGTGTGGCCTATAAACCTGTCAGTCACAGTAAAGAAGGTGTGGCTTATACATCTGTCAGTCACAGTAAAGAAGGTGTGGCCTATACACCTGTCAGTCACAGTAAAGAAGGTGTGGCTTATAAACCTGTAGGTCACAGTAAAGAAGGTGTGGCTTATACACCTGTAGGTCACAGTAAAGAAGGTGTGGCCTATACACCTGTCAGTCACAGTAAAGAAGGTGTGGCCTATAAACCTGTCAGTCACAGTAAAGAAGGTGTGGCCTATACACCTGTCAGTCACAGTAAAGAAGGTGTGGCTTATACACCTG
>JAOVYU010000067.1:2878582-2895967 GCA_025674565.1 Synodontis membranacea
CAACTAAAAGCTACACGGAAGAACAGAGAGTGTGTGTGTGTGTGTGTGTGTGTGTGTGTGTGTGTGTGTGTATGTGTGTGTGTGTGTGTGTGTGTATGAATCAGCTGCATAATCAACAGTCCTAAACTGCCTAATGTCACAAATACTCTTACAAAAACAATAATATATTCTATACCTTTGGTCAGCAAATATTAAAAATTTTAGACTTTAACTTGCTTTTTTTGTTGTTGCTGTTGTTGTTTTTATTAGAAATTTCAGGTATTATGTTTGTTATCCAATTTGGACAAATTTGAATGGATGAATTCATATGTCGTGCAATTTTAAGTTAGAAGCATCTAAAGAAGAAGCTGGATACTACATTTGCATGAAAGGGTTAATTCTAGAATTTCTGATCAATACTGGATATACTGGTTATACAAATACAGATATAAAAAAAAACAGTTAGTTCCTCTAACTGAGCAATTTGATTGGTCAAGCGACGTTCCAAGAGTTATATATCACTGGGACGTTTCACTCTGGCTGCATCATCGATCCTCAGTATATACTAACTTCGGTTAAGTTCCTACTACCCAACTGTTACTGTATAACATCCTGTTAGTATGCGAATGAGTAGTAAGGACACAATTTTTATGTACTAGGCTGCCATCTAATGTGTCCTTTGACCTGGATATTGACAGAAACTCCACTTGAACCCTACAGCAACTGGCTTTGCTTTGGTCTGCCATTTCTCTTGATGAAATTCTTCTTCTGCGCTTATTCAGAGGCTCCAGGATAGTGTAGTGTAGGTTCGACTACTATTAAATGCCTACTTGTACATACTTCTTTTTGCGTACTACATAGTAAATGTATGAGGTTTTTGGACGCAGCCTGTGTGTATCGCTCCACTCGTCTGTGGCCTGCTTGTAAAATTACAAATAAAAGCTTGAAACAGTTAATACAGTAGTGCTAGTGATGTCATCGGCAGACATGGCAAGTGATACTTTTCAGGCATATAACTTTGATTTAAAATATAAAAGCTCATCAGATGAAGATGAGCAGGAAGAAAAGACGCTACTTTTTTTTACTGGAAGCACCCTTAAGGGGAATGTACAAATCAATGACAGCCAGCTAGGTGAAGGTGCTATACCTTCAGTGACTGTGGCATCTTTCACTCATTGGAAAAAATGTATAGTAAATTTGGCCATGTTGTGTCTACAATGCCATTTACATGATATTATTCTTTTGGTTATAGAACTGTTGTATAAAAGCAAGTTGTACTGAATATCAGCACAGCTGTGATTAGCTACAGTCATGTGCCCACGACTGAGTCATAGCTGTACTGATATTCAGTACAACAGCTTAAATATAAATTTATATTAGTTAGTTAGTTAGACTTTATTGCCCCTGGGGGGAATCTTTTTCAATGCACAGTCACATCAAAGAGAATATCTGTGAAAAAAACCCCCAATAAGACATATGATACAACGCAACAGCGCATGAACAGTGACGGGCTGAGCAACAGGAAAACAAGGTATGCACCAGCAAACACAGAACGTTCAACTAATTCCTGTGGCTAACATTTAGAGAACATTCTCTCCAGGTTATTATGCATCAGAACATTACCAATGTTAGGGGGACATTAAAACAACCAAATGGAACTGTTCCCCAAAGGTTCTAAAAAATTTTCAATTGTTACAAATGTTAGGAGAATGTTATGAAAATAAAAAAGCATTCCATAAACCAAAACATGCAACAAAATCTAACATTATATTTAGGTAAAGCAAACTTTCCTGGCAAGCTATAGGACAACCAAACAAACCTTCATGGAACGTTCCTGTAACTAAACCATAATGTTCCTAGAATATTTCCTCCATTGACCCATAGTTACGGGAACATTAGTTTTGCATACACACACACACACACACACACACACACACACACACACACACACACCTACTGTACACCACCTACAACAGGACAGCAACAGTGATCCAACATGAACTACATGAAGAAACATAAGAACCTGAAGCTTTTGGAACGGCCCTCGCAGTCTCCTGATTTTAACATTAGTGGAAATCTTTGTGTAATTTTAAACCTGATGTTTCCTGCAAAACAGCTAGAACTGTTCTGCAAGAAAATGTGAAGGAAAATTCATTAAACAAGAATGAGAAAGATTTCTAACTGAACACAGGCAGTTTAATCGGTTAAAGTTTAATCATCACTGACTTAGTACTGACTTCTTAGGGTGTCTAAACTTTTGCTCATGCTATAATTACTATGCTATTGCATAAGTTTGTTAAATATTGGGTTTACTTCTTTTCATTTCAAAAATCAGACCACACACACACACACGCACACACACGCACATGAGGAAGAACTAGCATGTCCTTGTAAAATAGAATTTTGGGGAAAAATCAGACTCACCTTTAGTGCCGAAACCCAGCAAAGCCAGCTCACGTTCAGGTACAACCCGAGCAACACACTGGCTTTCCTCCGGTAGTCCATTCTTCAGCTGATCCAGAGCTGGAAAGAAGAACAATCCCAGGCTGGTGTAGGAATTCGTAACTGCCGTGATTGATTATTAATTTCACAGGTTGTGAAACGTCAGAGGTTTTGGGTCAGTCTGAGGTTTGGCTGACTTTGGAAGAATTCTGAGAGATGTGATTGCATCACGTATCGATCACGGTCTGTTTGTTTTCAGTGGGATTGGCCCAGCTTAATCGCGAGGTCACTGATGAAAAAATGTGTCCTCAGGAAACCTAATAAATGACTGTATTTAATAAAAATCTCGCATCCATCATTACTGTAAACTCAGTCAGGTACAGAGTCTCAATATTGATTTTTTTTTTTTTTTTTTTTTTTTTTTACTTTTAAATAGTAATTTGTTATGTCAGTAAAAAAATTATATAAAAATGTATAGAATCCCTTTCAGAAAAATCACATGAACTTTACACATGAGATTTTTAGACATCTCTTATGTTATGTTTCACACAATTTTTCAAAAGTAGTGTACATGACTTTCACATAAATAATTTATTGTTACTTCTTTTAACATCATTTATTTATTCTCATATATTTTTTTTACCTGATTCATTTATATTCATGCATATTTTTACATGATTCATTTATTCTCACATTATTTTTTCAAATGATTAACGTTCATTTAATTTTTTTTTACTTGATTAATTTCTTTTCAGGTTATGTTTTCTACATGATTCATGGATTTTTCCATTTCAGTTTTTTTTTTACAGAATTCATTTATGTTCATGTGATATTTTATTTAAATTATTTTTTTATGTTTATTAATTTAGTAATATATTTATTTTCATGCATTTTATTTAAAAAAAATGTTTCGTTTATATTATTGTGATTTTAAAAAATGAGTCATTAATGCTCATGTGATTTCCTTTTACAGGACTAATTGAATCATTCTTACTTTTTATATTATTGTCATGATTTTAACATGATTTTAACATTTTAACATGATTTTAACATTTTAACATGATTAATTTAATTGAATAATTTCACATTTTTCAAATTATTAATCCTCATGTTAAATTCTTGCATGAACATTTCAGATTTATTTTCATGATTTTTATGATTCATTTTCACACATAGGACTCGTGTCATTATTTTCACGTGATTTTTCACACAAATAATTTATTTACATGGTTTAAATGTTCACACATGGTGCATGTATGTGTGTGTGTGTGTGTGTGTGTGTGTGTGTGTATGGGAACATGCACACACACACACACACACATCCACCATGTGTGAACATTTAAACCATGTAAATGTTCACACATAGTGCATGTAGTTTTAATTTTGCCTCACGTTAGCCTAAATTTATATCTTTAATAACATGTTATTATAGTGATCACTGCTTATATTTATGTGATGTCATGTTTCAGAGCATAGTGCGTAAAAAGCACTGTTATGTTTCTTTCACGTGATCATGTTAGTCACAGAACCACGTTTATGTGAAATGTGAGCGATTGTTGACACAGACTAAGCTGCTGGTTATTGACAGTTGTAGGCCGTCCTGTTGTTCTGTGTCTGATCGGTGGATGACCTTTGAGAGGTGATTGATGCTTGTTTGCCTGTTTCAGTGAACTCAGAATCATGGTACGTGTGTGTGTGTGGTGTGAGGTGAGTGTGTGGTGTGTGTTGTACCTGGGTGGGCTTTACAAACTCACAGGTGGTCCGTGTTTAGCTTAGCTGACAGTTTTTGGGAAAAAAAAATGGTGAACAGTATCATTGTATTCCTGGAACTTATTTGCTGTTTTCTTGGAAAAATTGCACTTAGAGTCTAATTTAATAAATTAATTTTAATTTTAATTTCATTAGACACAAAAATTGCCCTAAGCTTATGGAAAGGAAAATCAATTTTAACCATAAACTCTAATTATATATTTTATGCATTTTCGGTTTTTTTTATATATATATATATATTTCCAGGAATCAGTATTGAAAATGATTTATTCCTAACTCATCTTCAATCAGGAGTAATTATTTTAATACCAGAGTACTGCTTAATTCTTGAATCTGATTGGTCAGAAGGTGTGATGATAAATTCCCAGGTCAGAAGGTGTAGATTGATTTTCTATAAGCGCACATCTCTGAAAGTAGTTCCAGCTGTAACGGCACTCCATATAGCAGTGTTTTTGTTTTTTTTACTTATTCAGATCACTTTGATAGCAGATCATGTAACAAAGGTTATTCAGCAAACAAAAAAAAGTTATAATAAACCAGGTTTTCTGTAAATTTACGCAAAAGATTTTCATTCTGAAAGTAGATCTTGAAAATCTGGAATGTTGATCTTGAGTTTTGGGTGTGGCTTTTTTTTTTTTTTTTTTAATTTGAATATGAAATTAGAAATTAGAATTAAAATCCATTAATATTTAGATTTAGGTTTAACATTTAAATTTAACATTTAACATTTAAATTTAGATTTAACACTTAGATTTAACATTTAGATTTAGATTTAAAATTCAGATTTAACATTTAATATTTAGATTTAGATTTGACATATAGATTTAACATTTAACATTTGGAGTTAGATTTAACATTTAAATTTAACATTTAGATATAGATTTAACATTTAGATTTAGATTTAACATTTATACAGCAAGTTAAAATTGAAGAAATGTAACACTTTTTTGAACATATTTATCTCTAAATGTGAGAAAATTGTGCTAAATCTAAAATTGTTATGCTGGTTTTACAAATGGCACCCCATAGCTATGGGGATCCAGCTGTAACAAAACGACAGGTTTATATTAATGTGCACGTTCTAATGTTTGCGTTTATATAGTAACATGTCTTTCATAGGGACTCGTACAGTAGACACTATATATAAAATTGAAAACTAATAATAAAAAAAATACATTTTTAAAAAATAAATATTAAAGTGTGCAGTCATTGATGTAGTGACTTTCTATCAAGAGATATTTTATGTAACATTCATGTTAAAAAAAGAGATAAAGCTTTAACTTCAGGACAGAGGAGTTTACATTTTTGTTTCTTATATAAGGGCTGCGATAATGTACGTGGGAACAGGAATTAACTTAATTTGTGAAATGTTCATCCATGTATGTGTAACAATAAATGCATAAAAGGTATGTCGTTCGTTCATAAATTAAATCTTGTAGTTGTTGGTAACTGCTGTTATTAAGAATTATTATTAATATTAAGAACGTTATTAAGAATAATCATTTGTAATCAGTATATGGTGAACAATAACACTACCTGTTGTTGATTATTTTCCTGTAACAGCACTCCAGGAGAATAAAACACTGTTTTATTCTTTACTTATTCAGATCACATTTACAACATCATGTAACAAAGGTCATTTAGCAAAAAAAAAAAAAAAAAGTATAATAAAATAGCTTTTCTTTACGCAAAAGATTTTCAATTTGAAAGTAGAAAAGACGATCTTAAATGTCTGGGTGTAAATTTTGTGATTTTGGATGTGGATTTTCTTTTCTTCTACTTGCAAAATGTAAAATATTATGAAAAATGTAATTATACATTAGAATTAGAATTAGTACAACAAGACAATAGGTTTTTCTCATCTGCTTTACTTGTTAATGTTGTAGCTCAAAAAATCCCAAACTTGTTAGGGAAAAAAAATAAAATAACAATTTCCGTCTGCATGGTTTGTTTCAGTTACCAGAGACTACGGTGCATTCATCATCTCATCCATGGAACTGATTCAAAACTCTTTAATAGGTCATCAGGTTAATACTTTATTTGTATGGTTGTAGCATGGACAGAGGGAGACTGAAGAACTAGAGCGAAGAAATAAAGGAAGGTGAACAAAACCAAAAATATATAGATTATTACAGGCTTGATTTGGCAAATATGTTAACAGACCCTTTTGTGAAGAAGAAGTCATGAAGAAACAACCAAACATTTCAGGCCAAATATGTGAACCTCTAAAACAATGGCACAATTGTAGCTTGCACATATTCACAATACCGGGACAAAATCCATCACATGCCTACGACTAGACCTGCTGAACACACATACGTAGCTAAACTTTTAGCTAACTGGACTGAATATTGATGTTTTTTTTGGGGACTTCTGCTGGTTTCATCTGGCAAAATCGCTTTGTGTGTTGCTAGTATTTGCGTTTTAGGAACGGATAAAAACAAACAGTGTGTGGGGTGTGTGACCCTTGATACAGTATGTAGGTGCATCCACCAACACTCGGGCTGTCATTTTGCCTGCAAAGAATATATTTTGGTGGCATGAAAAAAAAAAGAAAGAAAAAAAAACTACCTTGAAAAGTTTTCCTCCTTGAAGGACACTGGAATAGGTCCTAGGTTATTCAACATTCACATTTTGAAATTATTTTTCAATAATAATAATAATAATAATAATAATAATAATACACTGGTACATTAAATTACAAATTTGATTTGGTAATCAGAATTTTGGTAAAGTGCATGATCATAAATCAACATAATGTGTGTTCTTGGTAGCTTATTTTAAAAGATTTTAAGGATTTTAAAATCTGTGATGTTTTGGGTATTCAAACTTTAATTGTTTTGTACATCTGCTTTTTTTTGTACTTGTTTATTAAATATCAAAAGCTTTTATGGACATTATTTATTTAACATTTTATATTACTCATGAGCAGTGTTGGGTAAAAAAAAAAAATTACTATTCAAATATAACATGTAACGTAAAGTTTAAGATTATATATATATAAAAAAAAATCTTTTGGACAACTTTTGGGCTGTGTCATAATACAAAATATAAGATTTACTAAAATATAATTGACTAATTTTTCATTAGCAAAAAAAGACTTATATTTACATATCTTTCTTTTCAGAGAGCTGTTATGTGCCATCTTGCATTGTAAAACACATCTTTGAGCTAATTTATTAAAGGGTTACGTCATGTTTATGTAACAGTCCCGTCGTCATCTGTTTTTAAAGGTACAGTTTCTAATTTTCACCGAATAATAGTTACATTTCAAAGGTATCTTTGGGGGAAAAATCAGATTCACAATATTGCTTTGCATGGAATTATGTGTGTTTTGTTGTTTCAGGCTTCTGTTTACAATTTTCTGGCCCAGAAAAGAGCTCCGCCCACTAGATAGAACAGAGCTGCTTAAAATTACACACTGTTCCTTTAACAACTGGAATGATTATTTGTAACAGCTGGAATGATTTGATTAAAATGAAAACGGTTAGCAAAGTAACTCCAAGGCGAATACAAAAAAATAAATAAATACGAAATGAGTCGTGTTTTGGTCTTGGCGATGGAGTCGTGCAGTTCATAGGCAGATTCAGTGGTGTCAGAAATCCAATTCAAAGTAATCCATAAAAAAACATAACAGCAGTCTGAGGATAGATATTTCCCAACGTATCCTACTCGGATTAATCAGATTGCATGTAGTCTGTTCCAACCCAACACGGCTCATGAGGAAAGTGTGTGAAGAGAATTTAACAACAGGTTGGTAGAGGTCCAAAACCAAACTCTGATTTGGTGGCAAGCCTCAAGGGACATGGTGCTTGTTTTGGTTTTCCTTTTCCTCAAATGTGCTCTAACACACACACACACGCACGCACACACACACACACACACACACAAACACACACTACGTGAAAGTACCTACACCCAAGAAAAGCAACAAATCTTCTCATTGTGTTCGGAAATGAACAGTGCTGCGGCTTCAATGCACTCACTTCAAAAGCACAGGATAAAATGTTCGGTAGCGGGAAAGGGGGAAAAATATCACAGTGAGAGTGATTTGTTTTTGTGGGGACTTTTATAAGCGGACAGCGTGTGCTGTAACTGTGTAAAAGTCATGAAGCACAGCTTCAGGGTGGGGGGGGGGTGCTCTTTTTTTTTTTTGGTTTCGGTTTTAAGTTAAAACGACAGAACAAAAAAAAAGATTAATTGAAAATCGACAGCTTTACAGCAGATAGTATTTCAAGCCAACCATCAGCAAAAAAAAGAAAGAAAAAATAAACAGAACCACACATGAGAAAGAAAGCGACGTGATGATTGTTATGGCGATACCAGAGGATAATGAAGAAGCGAGTGCTGCTCATGCGTTATGATTATATTGAATCCAAGTTCCTAGACATGTTTCTAAGACTACTGTATATATGTGAACACCTCATAGCGGTTCATTATTACATGTTATTTTTCAAGTCAGTAAACATCTACCATACTGTTCATGTTTTTTTAACCTTATGACTAAAAGTACATTCATGTTCATGTGCACTTGAAAGACCACCTTCAAGCACAATCCTCACAAATCTCTCTATCAAAAAGGGAAAAATAGGTAAAATAAACAAATTATATTGTTTTAAAAAGATATATATATTTATATATATATATGTATATATATATATAAAAACAGGAAAGTCCTAAAGGAGTGTTCAGGCCACTCCAGGTCAGTGAGCAATTTTTCTGTTCTTTCTTTTTTTTTCCCCAAGTCCTAAGCATTGCAACTCAGACCACGCACAGACGTCAGGAGAGGCTGACGTCAACTCTTGCTGTTTCTGTGCACTGCAGAGGAGACGTGGAGAGAGACGGTTGGCTACTCAACATAACCCCCGGCTCACACGTAACAGGCTTCCTCTGATCATGTCTGCCTGAAAACAGTATTCACAAGCTGCTTAGAGCTTTATTTTCTGCGACTTTGTAATGGAAGTTCTACTGGCGATAACAGACTCGCTGCACTTTGCTCCACTTCCCTCCCACTCTCTCTGTGTCGCTCTCATCTGCTTTTTACCTCGGTCTCTCTCAGATTTCAGTCAAGTAAATGGAGTGTCTTTGGTGGACACCAGGGGGCACTGGGGAGGAGAAGGCCACTAAACTTATTTTCCTTTCTAGAAACGACGATAAGGTAATTGACAAGAACTCAGATGTTTAACAACAACAACAACAACAACAAAAAAGTTTTGTGTCCAGTTCTTCACTTGAGCCTCCTAACAATCTTTCCAACAATTTCTACAAACATACTGTGTACATGACATTGCAAAATGCAGTCCATCCTTAATTGCCATTGAATTACCAAGCAACCATGATGCTGGTTAGTTAGAAAAAAAAAGAAAGAAAAAGATCACATATGAACATCCAATATGACATGTAAGTTATCAAAGCTGCTAAGTTGTGTTTGACGAAGGAAGAACCTCAGCTAATTTTTCTACTTGCTGATCTACAAAAAGTTTTTAACAGCCTGTCCAGGAATGATGCTCATATATCCGCATCGATATCAATATCCGTTTAACAGAACAAGGCGGATATAGCACAAACGTTGCTGGCTACAATTGTGCAGTGCATGCACACATCACCCTCAAGACACCCACACACGGCGCAGCCACTCACATCGAAGCCAGTACTGAAAATACACACAACAGAACCTACATAATGTTGCAAAAAGACACATACCCCAAACTACATGCATGATGAGAGTTTGAAACACACACACACACACACACACACACACACACACACACACACACACACACACAACTGCTTATATTCTATTGTCTTCCTTCACTGAATTAAGTGTATAGCTTTCCATTTTAGAATGAAGAGCTTGGCCCCTATATTATTTCTATTTGCAGTAATAAAAGCCTATATCAGACCTACAAATATGATCATTATTGGTATACTGTCACTAGTGGAAAGCACACTATTTTTGTCTTTTTTTTTCTTTTTTTTTCTTTTTTTTTTTTTTTTTAGAAAATACACCCTGTTAGCTGTCCAGATGTATTATTTATACCAGTTATTACAACAAATCTGAGAGGACGGATAACCAAGCTCTAACTCTTCTAAAGAGGGAGAGGAGTGGTGTGTCAGAGGTGTGTTTTGCCATTGGCAAAGGGAAGAGATCCACATTGGACCAGTAGATCACCAGATCACCAGATCCCAACCTCCCCTTTACCCATAGATCCTACCTCCAAGGCACCTCTCCAATACTTCACTATATTTAAATTTGTACATACACCTATGGTATTTGCTACTTTCCCAAGAGACTTAAATGTCTGTGCAAGTAGTTCAGTTAACAAACAGAAACAACACATTTTCCGTCTAATGTCTGGTCCTCTTTTAAGCAGTACAGTATCCCCTCAGTGCTGCAGACGCCGCATACGCTCATGGGTTGTCACTGTTTCGCTTTGTGCTACTGCTGCTATTATATAGGCTGGGGTTCAGTACTAGAGGGTGGGGCAAAGGGGCACCTACTGCAGCATAGTTGAAAAGGGTGGGTAAAAAGGGCAAAGGCTCTACTTTGTCCCCTGGTGCCATCATATTGAGAGCCATAGGCAGGGTGGCAAGGTTGTATGGGTAGGGTAGTAGCTGTGGGCCATAGAGAAGTTGATAGGGATCAGGGTAAAAGGGAAGTTTTGTAGAGTCAGTATGGGGTACCATCTTCCCCAGTGCACCAAAAGACAAGGGTGCAGAAGGGTACGACATGAGCATCTGGTCCTCCTGTTTCTTACCAGAGCAGTATCCTCCCGGTAGGATTAAGGGAAGTGTATACTCCTGAACAGGATAGCCAGATTCTCTACAGGGATGATTTGAAGAGGTGCTGTCCTTTGTATCTGGCTCTGAATTGGGCACTTGGGGGTGCAACACAGAACGAGAGGAGGGGGGCTCACTGCTGTGATCTGAACCTGTTGCAAGTAGAGATCTTTGTTTCTCAGCACTGTGCATGCCTTGGTGTGCTTGGTTTGTCTCTAAATGTGACTGCAACTGTAGGTTCAAAGGTCTTGGAGAGAGACTAGGGGACTGTGGGTGCCATTGTGGGGGTCCTTTGTGAGTAGTTTGAATGACAGAACATGTGGGAGAGGGCACAGGGCTCAGTGGCTCCTCTTTGGGCACTACAAGCATCACATCATCTGTGGATCGAATTTTGTTGGTTGCGTATTGGTATGCAGTTTGCTGGGAAAACTCCCTCTCTCGTGCCAGTATCGTCGACATGGACAAATCCTCTGCTTGGATGCTACAAGCCGTTCTGGATACTCTAAGGTCTTGAACCTCTAGTGCAGATTCTTGTGAAGGATCACTGATGTGAATATCTCTGTGTTGGTGGGTTCCTACCTCTTGATCACTCAAAACACTCTCTTTGACCAATAGCAATGCAGAGGATACGGAGGGATCTGCACCTGTTCTAACATCTTCTGCCATTTGGACTTGAGAGACTTGTTTTTTTTTGTCAATGGGTGTGATGCTTCTTCTCCTCTGACCCTGTGCATCTAGACTTCGTTTCTCAGGAGTTCGGAAGTCCAGGCATTCTGCTCCATTCATTACCAGCACACTGGGGAGACTAGGGGATATGACCTTTGACCTTTCTGGTGTTGGACTGAGCCTAACTGGGGAAGATACAGTGCTCAAATTTGAACTCTGGATTTTGTCAACAGCTGCTAACTTCGGACTTTCACCAGTAGTTAATCTTTGGTGCTCTTCATTTCTTTCACCTGCCTGTTTCTGTGTGTGTTGGGAGTCTGATTTGAGATAGTTTATAACTGGGATGGGCTGTGCATGCCTAGGTGTAATGTCCAAGTCTGTCCTTTGAACTTTATCTACCTCTGGTACCACAGTATTATGACTTTGCATGTCCAGCTCTGGCTGCATGGTCTCTGTAGTGTTGTTGAGCTCATGTCTCTTCAGGTGGCAATTTAGCGCAGCAGCAGTCTTACATACTTTATCACACTGTGAGCAGGTATATCTAGTCAACAGCCTTCTTCCCAAGCGAGCTGTACTCCCCTTTTCTAAGAACCGCCTGTTTAATACACTGCTTGTCTCCTCTAATTCCAGTGAATTTTCCTTGCTTGATGATTCTGAATTACAAGAAGCAGAGGTAGGCAGAGGTTTATTTTTTGGGTGACTGGTTCTCTGATGTTCCTCTAATTTGGTCTGAGAAGGGAAAGTAGCTCTGCAAAGTAGACACACAAACTCAAATAGATGTGTTAGCTCATGTTTGTCTCGCTTCCTCGAGCTGGAGAACCAGCGGCCACAAGACCCACATTCAGAGGCCTGGTCCCCACACCAACGTTGTTTGATGGTAGGGGAAACTGTGTATTGAGAATTCAGAGTAGATTGGGATAAAGCTGTGGTGAAAGAAAGGTCACACTTTCCAGGATCCCCCTTTTCTTCCTCCTTCTCTTCTGTTACTGTGGGAACACAAGGAGGTTGCGTGTCGTCTTTGATCTCCTTCTGATGAACAACTTCTTTTTCCTCCTCTTTTACTTCATCTCTTTCTTCTTCCTCTAAACCATCCCCCTCTTTGTTTACATCATTCATTAGTCTTTCTGCTCTCTTCATCAGGCGCAGTGATCGTTTGTAGTGCATTTTGCGCTGCCAGCTCTTGATCTTCTGCATATGCAATGCCTTTCGCTTGGGCTTATACGAATAATAGGGTCTCCACAGGTTGTCTTCCCCATCATGATCATTCCTGTCCTCCCTGACTTCTTGTCGGAAGAAATACTTCCTCACCTTGCCTGGCAGTTTGGAATCTCTTTCCTCCTGGCTGGAACTGCGATGACCATGGTGTTTGCGGTGGTGGTGATGTGTATGCCGTGATTCTCTCTGGTCTCCATGCAGGAAGTTGCCCTTTTTGTCTTTACTTGGTGGACTTTTGTCTCTCATGAGGTCTGTCTCAGATATACTCCTTTTGACAATAGCCTCTTCCCCTATACGTACAGTGATCTGACAAAGAGGCCCACTCCCTTTGACCTCTGAACCCACAGATATGGGTACCACCTTGCTTGAGTCACTCTTGGCATGAGCTTTTCGTCCCTTGTGAATCTTTTCTGTTGGCTTTTGGATTTTTGACAGTTCTATATGTGTGCTGGTTGTGTCCCATTTACCATGGGCATGTGTATGATCTTTTTGCGTATGCTTTTTAAGTGCTTTTTGTAAAGTCTTTTCCATTGCTTGACTGCTCTCAGAAGGACACTTTCCATCCCCAGAGGGTGGCTTATCTCTTTGAACAATGACAGAGGATGGGAGTGCTGTGCTGTGCATTATGACTGATGGTTTGCTATGTCCAAATGTAATAACAGAAGAAACTGCTGTCTCTGGGCTTTTGACATTTTTGGCTTTGACGATGCTGTTGCCAGAGAGATGCAAATCTGACCTTTTCTTCTCACTGACCTCTGCTGGTACCTCTGCCTGGGCTGTTGCCAATTTCCTGCACTGCTCTGTGTCCATCTTGATCAGGAAACTCTCAGGATCTGGCTTAATGTCTTGGGGATGAATGTCCTTAAGGAAAGAGTCCAGTTTACTGGGGCCCAGACTTGAAGGGAGGCTGCAGCCTAGAGGCAAAGGCAAGGTAGCTGATGGGTCAGGTTTGAGAAGTCCATCAGCCAAAGCCTGGTTGTATGTCTTATAGGGCCTTTTTTGAGAGCGCATGGGTAGTAGGCGGTAGAGTTTAAGTGCATTAACCTTTTGTTTATAGCCCCCATTGGCTGTTTTCTCACTTGAGATAAGGCCAGGACTAATGCCATGAAATGCCTTCTGGTGTGTCTTGAGGTTGTAGTAGGTAGGAAAGGCCTCCCAGCAAAATATGCACTGGTATCGCCTTTCACCAGTGTGCCACACCTCATGTTTGGTGCGGTATTCTGCAAGAGCAAAAACCTTGTCACAATAGTGGCATGGGTACTTCCGACGCCATGAGTGCACATTAGAGTGGCGCTTGAGACTTGACAGAGTCATGTAGGAGCGTTCACACACAGAGCAGAAGTAAATGATATGTCCATCAACGATCTTCACAAAGTGATCCTCCTCCCTGAGAGCATCACTGTGAGACATTGCCCTGGCATGGTGTCCTTGGAGGCTTCTTCCTTTTTTTATGGGTCGTCCAGGTCCTGTTTCTTGTCCAAGCTCTTCTGGCTCTGTTGCCTCATTTGTTTTTTCCACGTTCCCCTCCTCCAAAGGTTCCTGTTTGGGCTGGATGGAGAAAGCTGGCAGTGCTTGCCGACAGGTGGCCTCATGGGACTGCAGTCTTTTATTATGGATAAAGGCTTTGCCACAATGGCGGCAGCTGAGAAGTCGTCCACCCCGATGAAGACGCATGTGCACAGTGAGGGAAGAGGCGGTGCTGAACAGACGGTGGCATACCCCACACAGCAGCTCCGGTTTTGGCACTGCTTGATAGGAGTCATGGAAAGATGGAGGAGGGAGGGTCAGTGGGGAAACAGAAGGGGGTGAAAGAGGAGGAGGGCTTGATGAAGATGATGGTGGGTTTATACTGGGAAGAGGAAGGCTCAGTTCAACATGTAGGCTGTTTCCTTTACGTTTTTTGCCTTTTGCGCTTTCCAGGTCCTTTGTCACCTGACCTTGGTAGGCTCTTGCGCTCAGGTTGAACAAGATATGTGCAGTCTCTGTTGTTGAGTGTTCTGGGTAGTCATTAGGCAGACTTGCTCCAGATGTCTCTCTTGAGTAGTCCATTTTAGCAGATGTGTGCAAAGCAGATGTTGGAAAGTGGGGGCCACTACCAGCCACAGAAAACGACATAGTGGATTTGCAGTTCTTACTGACAGGTGCAGTCAAATCTATGGGGAGAGTGGAGGAGGAAGAGCAGGATAGGTAGTCTGATTTTGATCCTTTGGACAGCGGTTTGTCTCTGAGAGTTTCCTCCTTCCATGCAGTGCTATTTGAAGCATCTCTGTCAAATGCTATAGAAGAGGAAGGGGGATGAATTATTGGACAGTGCTTTTGTGCAGAGAAACCAGGCAGTCCGGCGCTGATTGGAAAACTGAGAGATATCCTTGTCGTTTTTGTACCATCCACATCATCTGTCCCTTCTCCCATCCTGTCTCCTCTTATCTGCTTATTTCTGTGTTTCATTTGAGTTTTTTCCTTTAGTCCTCCAAGACACTTTTTCAGGAAAACCACTTCTAACAGACCCTTAAGGAAGCAAGATGCGTTAATGCAGTTCAGCAAGTTCAGAAGTACTGAACAGAGTGAGGTAAAAGTTAAAGCTGTGTCCACCACTGGAATGGAAGATTGGCAGGCATTCAGGAAAGCAGGAGAGTCAGCTGGAGAAAAGCTCAATCCTTGGATGTGGATGGTGTACACAGCGATGATTCTTAGATGGATGTAAAATCTAGTCTTCTTATAGATCGAAGCAGGACCAGCCAAGTGCTGCTCATTTAGCTCCAAGGGTATGATGCTGGCGTGGAGAGGGTGCCAGCCATCCATTCTGGACACCTTGATCCCGCCCCCAAACCTGAAAAACAGACAGAAAGGTGTTTAAATAAGCTTGTATGCAAGTATCTACCGAAGGCACGGAGATGAAGAAAGTACTGCATCTTAAAAACCAAACTTAATTGTGAATGTCATTAAAACAATATAAAACATGCCTTTCAATGAAATTATAAATAGACAACATTAGTTTTAGTTTTATATTTTCAGTTTCAGTCTCCATTCAGTTTCAGTATTACAAAGCAATCAGTATCACAGCTCCACAGCAATGCTTTCACTTCTTTTTCTTGAACTGATTTCATTCTTATCATTCCCCAGCTTAAAAACTTAAAACACTGATGGTTTCTTTCTATAAACGTGCAAGGCAACACATGCTAAAGATTTGACAGAGAATGGCGGTGGTGTGCGAAGGGGGGGCAATGGTCCCTCTAATCCACCCTCGGTATATCATTTGAGGTACTGTAGATACGCAAAGTTCAACAACCACAACAATTTGCGTAGGCCATTCGAACAAGCTGGAATTTTTCACTAAGATGTTCATCGAAATATATGCGCTAGCTGGGTGTATTCTCTCTTCTTTCATATTTAAATAAGCATGTACACTTTATTTAAGCATTTGCAATTATGCTACACATGAAAAATCCCCAGTCATGGTTTTCTGCCTGTGTATTAGCCAGGCAGGCAGGCCTCTGTAAAATTCCACAAGCAGCCCTGAACACACTGAAACTAGGTCAGCACTGTTATTGCAGAGCGAGAGAGCGAGAGAGACGGAGAGAGGCGGTGAAAAAGAGCCAGGCCAGAGACAGGAACAGCCAAACACACAGACACACACACGCACGCACACACACATTAACAGGGACAAGCACACGCAAGCGCATACTCTCTACCACAGCCATGCACACCTAGCACCTCTGCAAGGCGCATACCAACCGGTTTGCCTGTAAACAAGCCGCCTGACAGGTAGCGTCATCAGAACACCACAAACATTGCCACTGACTGTGCAAAGGAAGTACCAAAAAATACGGCTGTAATTATAGACGTTACATAATATACAGTGACAGGAAGTGCACAAGAAGAAAAACAAAACATGTCAAGGCAAGCAGTAAATATTCCCTGTTTATCATTAGTATCAATTCTATACATAGACACAGTGTGAAATATTAAGGAATAATTGACCAACATTGCACCTGTTTCAATCCATGTGAACATGACGGGATCTGAACAGGGGGAAAAATGCTTACAAGGGGTTCCACATGTCAAAATTTGTTTTGTGCTATGGATGAGGAAATGCATCTGTCCTTGTTTCCGTCACCCTTTGTGCGTGACGCACACACTGCCTCTCAACAAGCCGTCCTTAGCTCAAGAGGCTGGCCAAGCGTGACAGGGGCTTTACCGCCACCCTCCCTTTCATCCCCAGCACTCCACCGGCTCCCCCTCTACTCGAATATGCAATCGCCTGAAACAGTTAGAGAGACAAACATTCGAGGGGCTGTCTGTACCACTACAACCCGTTAAAATGTCCTGTTAAAGTAAAGAAGCAAAACTCTATAAATAGTGATTTTTCTCTGTATATCTATCTAGGTTTGTTTGCATTTCATATGCAACTCATTAGCAACTAGAGTAGGTTAGGAAAAAACAGGAACACTTTGAAGTGTTGCCATGCTAGTAAAAAAGAAGGTTCTCTTAGATAATGCGTCAATATCCTATATACTGCAAGTATGTATATAT
>JAOVYU010000067.1:2927523-2943987 GCA_025674565.1 Synodontis membranacea
GGTAAAACACATCTGTATTACTCTAGGGATGTTGGAAAATGAGCCTATTTCCAAAAAAAGTGGAGTGTTCCTTTAAGAGCCTCCTATTGGATAATTACTGCATGGATGATTGTTTCAGTTAGAACAAGTTATTTAACCCTAACTGATGCAGTGAGGAGCTTCTCGTTACTTATACAACCACGTCGGAAGACACAACCTGTGGTCGTGGAAAAAACTTATTATTAAAAACTGGAAGGATCGTGAGGAACCATCATCTTCGCGGAAGAAATGTGATGGGGAAAAGAATGACAGCATGATCGCTAGTGAAAGTAAGAGCATTTCTAAACAGCTGTGTAGCCTTAAGAACACCACTGATCAGCGAGAATAATCGTGAATAAAGGCTTCAGTTTGCTAGCGAGCATAAAGATTGGACTCTGGAGCAATGAAAGAAGGTCATGTGGTGTGAGTCCAGATTTACGCTGTTCCAGAGTGATGGGGGCATCAGGGTAAGAAGAGAGGCGCATGAAGTGATGCCCCCATGATGCCTAGCGCCTACCGTACAAGCCTGTAGGGCAGTGCTATGATCTGGGGTTGCTGCAGTTGGTCAGGTCTAGGGATTGGAATCGAGAAACCGGTTCTTACTGTTGCGAGGAACCAGAATTGTACACCTCTTATTAATAAAACAGCTGCTGAAAACTACAAAATTATAATCAGTGGTAAAGTAATATCTGATTATTTTACAGTGATTAGGAATCAGTAAACAACCAGATAGATAAGAAGGATCGATGATGGCACATCAATAATTTCTTAATGACTCTCCCATCATCTCTACAAGATCTGGCGGAAAAATTGGCGCATCTCTGGACGGAAATAAACGTTGTGACATTGCAGAAGCTTAGCGAAACGATGCCACGACGTAGGGCAGTGTATCATGTGATTTGAAGTGTTGGCAAGTCTTGGATACTGAATAAGCGGTTTATTGATGTGCTCACATCGACGTTGATTTTCCTTTTCAGACTCCAGGAGCTCGTGAGGAGAGGAAACAGTCAGTATCCTGGAGCCAAGTACATCATCCGTGATAACGGAGACCGTATTGACCTTCGGTTCCACCCGAAACCCAGCGACCTTCACCTTCAGATCGGCTATAAGGTAAAGCAGTGCGGCGCTCTAGCCACGTATTTATACGTTTATCTTTAAACTGACTTCTTGTAATATTCTTTATGAACTCGTTACTCTAGGTGGAGCGGCACATGTGCGATGGTGACATCGTCATCTTTAACAGACAGCCCACCTTGCACAAAATGTCTATGATGGGTCACAGGGTTCGAATCCTGCCTTGGTCTACGTTTCGACTCAACCTCAGGTACACTTTAAAAAGCACTCTCGTTTATAGTGCCCTCTACTGCGTGAGAAGTGAATTACAGCACAGAGGTTGTTGCCTTTTGAGGGGGAAATAAATGAACCTGATCATCAGCTCTGTTCTGGATGGGGGGTGGGGCTCATTTAAAGTCCAGAAAATGTAAATAAGGCTCAAGCTAGAGATTCGCCAAATTATTTGAGTTTTTTAAATTATAACGTCAGTTTTGTTCAGTTTCAATTATTAAAAAAAAAAACCCATCTCCTTCCTCTACAGCGTAACGACTCCTTATAACGCCGACTTTGACGGAGACGAGATGAACCTGCACCTGCCCCAGTCGCTCGAGACCCGTGCCGAGATTCAGGAGCTTGCCATGGTGCCGCGTATGATCGTCACGCCCCAGTCCAACAGACCTGTCATGGGCATCGTCCAGGACACTCTGACCGCCGTGCGCAAGTTCACCAAGCGAGACGTCTTCTTAGAGAGGGTGTGTATGAGTCAGGCTTAAAAAAAAAAACGGTTCTCAGTAGTGAATGATACAAAAGACTCGGAATACAAATCTCATCCGAGGTTCTGTTCTTCGATCAGGATGAAGTGATGAATCTGCTGATGTTCCTGTCCTCCTGGGACGGCAAAGTGCCGCAGCCCGCCATCTTAAAGCCACGCCCACTGTGGACCGGCAAACAGATCTTCAGCTTGATCATTCCAGGTCACATCAACGTTATCCGTACACACAGCACGCATCCGGACGACGAGGACAGCGGCCCGTATAAGCACATCTCTCCTGGAGACACAAAGGTGGGCCTGATTAATTAGGCTAGGCTCTTAAATTTAGAACTTTGAAGGGTTTCTCGCTGCATCCGTGTTCTCGTGGCAGAAAGGGTTGCGAGTTAGGGCCCTTTTCTCTGAAGCTAATCAGACACGAAGGTACAGCGAGTCGCCCCTTTGGACCCGATTAATGAGTCTACAGCGTTAAATATAGAACACCTAAAGGCTCTCGGGTTGTCTAGTCGAGGGAACCGTTAAAGGTGCTATATAGAACTCCGCTACAAAATGTTTTCCTGTCATGAGCACCATTTTAGAAGATTTGAACCCTCATAAAACTGTTCAATACATTCTTAAATCAAGAACTTGGTTCAAATGTACATTAAATTATTTAGAACATAAGTTCAAGGTTTCATTGGATAAAGACTCTTCATGAAATAATTGGTACTGTTTGTACCGGATCACGTTTTAACTTGACAAAAAAGCCTCATTTTAAAAAATTTTTTTTTTGTTGACGGGAACTTTTCTTTCTTCCTTCTTTCAGGTGATCGTGGAGAACGGAGAGCTGATCATGGGCATCCTGTGTAAGAAATCCCTCGGAACGTCCGCCGGTTCTCTCGTCCACATCTCCTACCTGGAAATGGGTCATGACATCACCCGCCTCTTCTACTCCAACATTCAGACCGTCGTCAACAACTGGCTGCTCATCGAGGGTGAGGTTTTATTTGCAAGACCGCATGTATAATTAATATTGTTGTGGCTGCGATTAGCTCTGGAAGCCGGTTGACTCCAGTGAAGTTCGTCGTCAATCCTACGCTTTCTGTTCTTCTGAGCTTGTGGTTAAATATTGTTTTCACTCTTGCAGGTCACTCCATCGGTATCGGTGACTCTATCGCTGATGCAAAGACGTACCTTGACATTCAGAACACGATCAAGAAGGCCAAGCAAGATGTGATAGAGGTGAGTGAATTTAAATATTGTGAAAACAACTTTTTTTTTTCCCCTTTAATGGCGTTTGCTAATTTTAGAGTCCCCTGCTGGCCTTAAGCTGAAATGCAGCTTCAAGGAGGCGGAGCTTATTTCAGGATTCACTTCCACGCGTAAATATTATGTACGTCACTTTTCCAGGTCATCGAGAAAGCTCACAACAATGAACTGGAGCCCACTCCAGGTAATACTCTGAGACAGACCTTTGAAAATCAGGTCAACCGTATCCTGAACGACGCTCGAGACAAGACCGGATCTTCTGCTCAGAAGTCGCTTTCCGAATACAACAACTTCAAGTCCATGGTGGTAGCCGGATCCAAAGGTTCCAAAATTAACATCTCACAGGTGAGACTTTTAAGGTGTCCCTGAATTGAGCATAAAGATATTTTGTGTTCTAAATTTAATTACGAAATTGTACGTTTTTGTTTTTTCTGTAGGTTATTGCTGTGGTGGGTCAGCAGAACGTTGAGGGTAAACGAATCCCTTTCGGCTTCAAGCACCGCACTCTTCCTCACTTCATCAAGGACGACTACGGTCCTGAGAGTAGGGGGTTCGTAGAGAACTCGTACCTCGCCGGTCTGACGCCCACGGAGTTTTTCTTCCACGCCATGGGAGGCAGAGAGGGGCTGATCGATACAGCTGTGAAAACGGCCGAGACGGGTAAAGAACGAGAACGTCCAAGCACCATATATATTTAAAAACAAAGCCACTGTGTTTGCTAGACCTGTGTGGTTGGCAGTAATGTTCCTCATGGTTCCTCTTTGTGGTTTGCTCTTCTCAGGTTACATCCAGCGTCGTCTGATCAAGTCTATGGAGTCGGTTATGGTGAAATACGACGCCACAGTGAGGAACTCCATTAACCAAGTGGTACAGCTGAGATACGGAGAGGACGGCCTGGCCGGAGAGGCTGTCGAGTTCCAAAACATGGCAACACTTAAACCGTCACACAAAGCTTTTGAGAAGAAGTGAGTCATGGGGCAGGGTCTCATAACTGCCCTGTGTAATTTTTTTTCAAATTTTTTTCTGACCTTAGAGTTCGGAACTGAATCTCCATTCCAAATTTGAACCGAATACAAAATGCCAAGTACCGGTACCTGTGAAAATTCTGTTTTATCAGTTTTCTGAGAACCTTTATTAAAAAAATATATATATTGTGGAACAAACAAAGGCTGCATATCTGTATGTAAGTAAGTAAAGTATGCACTGTGAGAACGGGAGAGACTGGTCTGCATCGTGGTGCTTTTCTCACCATGGCTAGCTCTCTTTGGCGCCAAACGTATTTCATGATATTCCCTATAGCTCTCTCTAGCTGTACCGCCAAACAGGGTCTTAAAATAAAATACATACGATACCAAACACCGTCCTTGAACTTGACCTCCGACCTCATGTTTAATCGACCAGGTTCAAGTTTGACTACACTAACGAGCGAGCTCTCCGGCGCATGCTGCAGGAAGATGTGTTGAAGGAAGTGATGACCAACGCACATGTGCAGAGCTCTCTGGAGAGGGAGTTTGAGAAAATGAAGGAAGACCGAGAGATCTTAAGAGCCATTTTCCCCTCTGGGGACAGCAAGGTGTGTTTTATAAAACACTAATGCTTATATGGTGCAACGTGTGATTTCTTATTAACCTAATAGAATCCTGAAATGTGCAATATTTTAGTAATTGCACATGCATTACTTATTGGATTCTAAGAGCACAGATGTTAGGCTTCAGTAAGTTAGAGTAGAAGCAGCAGGTGATGTCACGATCCTGTTTATTGTCCATAATGCCCTACAGATGGTATAAAAGGCGATCACGCCGTATCGTGCTGATGGTCTCACGGTGTTGCGATTTCCTCTCCTTTCCTGCAGGTGGTGCTGCCGTGCAATCTGGCCAGAATGATCTGGAACGCGCAAAAGATTTTCCGCATCAACCAGCGAACTCCGACAGACCTCAACCCCTTACGAGTAGTGGAGGGTGTGTAAACTTATTACAGATGAATTCTGTTAGCTCATTAGAGCTACAGGTAGATTAAATGAATCCCAACTTGTGCTTAAACGATGGAATTTATTAACTTTGATTTTTTTTTTTTCTTCCCCTATGTAGGTGTGCAAGAGCTGAGTAAGAAGCTGGTGATTGTGAACGGCGACGATCCGTTAAGTAAACAGGCCCAGCAGAACGCCACGCTTCTTTTCAACATCCACCTGCGCTCCACCCTCTGCTCCAGACGCATGACCGAAGAGTTTCGTCTCAGCTCCGAGGCCTTCGAGTGGCTCCTGGGAGAAATTGAGACCAAGTTCAACCAGTCGATTGTGAGTAGAATAAAAAAAAAAAGCAAAAAAATCCTGTAACGTGAACGAGGTGCAGTCTGAACCGGATGGTTTGAATTTCTGAAACGTTTTAGGTTCACCCGGGTGAGATGGTGGGTGCTCTGGCTGCTCAGTCTCTGGGTGAGCCTGCCACTCAGATGACCCTGAACACTTTCCACTATGCCGGTGTGTCGGCTAAGAACGTCACTCTGGGTGTGCCTCGACTCAAAGAGCTGATTAACATCTCCAAGCGTCCCAAGACTCCGTCCCTGACCGTGTTCCTGCTGGGACAGGCGGCCCGCGACGCGGAGCGCGCCAAAGACATCCTGTGTCGCCTGGAACACACGACGCTGCGCAAGGTCACTGCCAACACAGCCATCTACTACGACCCCAACCCCCAGAGCACGGTAGTGGCCGAGGATCAGGAGTGGGTGAACGTTTACTACGAGATGCCGGACTTTGACGTGACCCGGATCTCTCCCTGGCTGCTGCGCATCGAGCTGGACCGCAAACACATGACTGACCGCAAGCTTTCCATGGAGCAGATCGCTGAGAAGATTAACGCAGGTGAGGCAAGAATTCGCCAAACCTGGGGTTACTAATATTACAGGATTTTAACAAAGATGAACAATAGTAATAAATATTAATAATAATAACTAATAGTAAAAAGGAGAAATCATGGCAGTAAAAAACGTTTTATAGCCTTTCTGTAATATATTAATTAATTTATTTTGGAAGACTCGAACCAAAGCTGCTCACATGCTGAACTCTCGGACCTGCAATTCCATAAATATCATATAAACCCAAATGAGATTTTATTTCATATATATGTATAGTATTTAATTTGCCCCTCGTTTCCGTCTCCCAGGTTTCGGTGATGATCTAAACTGCATCTTCAACGACGATAACGCTGAGAAGCTGGTGCTGCGTATCCGAATCATGAACAGCGACGAGAACAAGTTCCAGGAGGTGAGATTACCAAAAGACAGGAGTTTAAAAACCGTCCCCGTGTCTGGTAACTGTTGTGTACGTTTCATGTTGTGAACCGCTGTGTCGTTCCTCTGACAGGACGAGGAGGTGGTGGATAAGATGGACGACGACGTGTTTCTGCGGTGCATCGAGTCCAACATGCTGACGGACATGACGCTACAGGGCATCGAACAGATCAGCAAGGTGATTAAAAACTGGCCCAGGTGGAATTCTCTCGAGCTCCTGTTTATTTAGAATGGACTCATCGTTTTCGTCTCCTTCAGGTGTACATGCATCTCCCTCAAACCGAGAACAAGAAAAGGACCATCATCACGGAGGAGGGAGAGTTTAAAGCGCTACAGGAATGGATTCTGGAGACAGATGGTGTCAGTCTTATGAGAGTCCTCAGCGAGAAGGATGTCGACCCCGTCAGGACCACGTCCAACGACATCGTGGAGATCTTCACTGTAAGAACATGTAGTTAAAAGATGTTCATTATAAAGCACTAATGATATGAATAGCTGTTTCTTCTTTTTTTTTTTCCCCCTCAGTTTTAAGTCCGCGTATCTTTCTGTCGCAGGTGCTCGGGATCGAGGCAGTGCGCAAGGCTCTGGAGAGAGAGTTGTACCATGTCATCTCCTTTGACGGTTCCTACGTGAACTACCGCCACCTCGCCCTCCTGTGCGACACCATGACCTGCCGAGGTCACCTGATGGCCATCACCCGTCACGGCATCAACAGACAGGACACCGGGCCGCTCATGAAGTGTTCTTTTGAAGAGACGGTAAGAACAAGGAGCACAGAAATCGAAGTGTTTTTATTTATTTATTTTATTTTATTTTCTGTTCGTGTGTTCAGACTAATGTTTGAATTGTTCCGTTTTGTGACCCGTGTGAAGGTGGATGTTTTGATGGAAGCGTCGTCCCATGGAGAATGTGATCCCATGAAGGGCGTGTCTGAAAACATCATGCTCGGACAGCTGGCTCCTGCCGGCACCGGATGTTTCGACCTGCTGCTGGATGCTGAGAAATGCAAATACGGCATGGAGATTCCCACCAACATCCCCGGCATCAGTGTGGCTGGACGTAAGTGGCGTGTGTGTGTGGTGGGGGGGGGGTGTTTTGTTTTATTTTTTTTAATCAATTAGCAAAGATTTTCAACTTAAGTCACTTCGTAATTTTTTATTTATTATTATTTTTTTTTGCAGCAACCGGAATGTTCTTTGGCTCCGCCCCCAGCCCTATGAGTAGCATGTCTCCAGCCATGACGCCCTGGAACACAGGGGCCACCCCTGCTTACGGTGCTTGGTCTCCCAGCGTGGGTGAGTGTCCAGTCTGTCGCTTTCATTTGACGCGCTCAGATCCTGCTTCAGATTTTTCTCTGGCTCATCCTCGCTGTCTTTCTCCAAACAGGAAGTGGAATGACTCCAGGAGCTGCTGGTTTTTCACCCAGTGCCGCCTCCGATGCCAGCGGCTTCTCTCCGGGTTACTCGCCTGCGTGGTCTCCTACGCCCGGCTCTCCTGGGTCTCCTGGTCCAGCCAGTCCTTACATTCCCTCTCCAGGTTAGCTTAGCAGCCAATATTCCGAATGGCACGGTGTATTCCTGCCCTTTTATCATTTTTCAGGGTTCATATGTGTGTCCTAGGGTTGGAGAGAAGTTTGGATATGGAGAAAATTATATAATATTTCAAGATGTTATGTATATTCATGCCGTGAAAAATGACTGTCGGCTTGCAGAATACATTATCCTGTTCTTGCACTTTCTGTCCTACAGGTGGAGCCATGTCTCCAAACTATTCCCCCACGTCTCCGGCGTATGAGCCGCGATCCCCTGGAGGCTACACCCCACAGAGCCCCGGCTACTCCCCCACATCCCCGTCTTACTCTCCCACCTCTCCTTCCTACTCTCCCACCAGCCCCAACTACAGCCCCACCTCTCCATCCTATTCCCCCACCTCTCCATCCTACTCTCCAACATCTCCGTCTTATTCCCCGACGTCCCCGAGCTATTCGCCCACGTCCCCCTCTTACTCTCCAACGTCTCCATCTTATTCCCCCACCTCTCCATCTTACTCTCCGACGTCTCCATCGTATTCTCCGACTTCGCCCTCTTACTCCCCGACGTCTCCTAGCTACAGCCCGACCTCTCCATCGTATTCGCCCACCTCTCCATCGTACTCCCCGACCTCCCCCTCGTATTCCCCGACTTCTCCTTCTTATTCTCCGACATCGCCGTCGTATTCCCCAACGTCTCCCAGTTACAGCCCGACCTCGCCCAATTACACACCCACTTCTCCCAGCTACTCGCCCACCTCTCCGTCTTACAGCCCCACCTCGCCTTCGTACTCGCCCACGTCTCCGAATTACACGCCCACCAGCCCGAATTATTCTCCCACTTCCCCGTCTTACTCCCCCACCTCTCCGTCTTACTCCCCGTCCAGTCCTCGGTACACGCCTCAATCTCCTACGTACACCCCAAGCTCTCCCTCTTACAGCCCAAGCTCCCCATCTTACTCCCCAACGTCTCCTAAATACACCCCCACCTCTCCGTCGTACAGCCCCAGCTCTCCGGAATACACCCCGACTTCACCCAAATACTCTCCCACTTCACCCAAGTACTCACCCACTTCTCCCAAATACAGCCCGACGTCTCCGACGTACTCACCCACTACGCCCAAATACAGCCCTACTTCTCCGACGTACTCTCCGACGTCTCCTACCTACACCCCGACCAGCCCCAAGTATTCACCCACTTCGCCTACATACTCCCCGACATCTCCAAAATACTCGCCGACTTCGCCAACGTACTCGCCTACTAGTCCCAAAGGCTCGACTTACAGCCCGACCTCGCCCGGGTACAGTCCAACATCTCCAACCTACAGTCCAGCCATCAGCCCAGACGACAGCGACGAGGAAAACAACTGAAGCGCACGGTGACGCGACTAGACTCACGATGCCGCCTCGTCCTTTGAGTTTTTTCTTGAAAACAAAGCATCATCATGGGACATTACCGTGGCTGGACTTCGCCGTCTTTGACTCGGGCGACCGAAAACTACGCAACCCAGGGTCCTACCTGTGAAAAGTTCCGAAATCTGTCGGACTCGTCAGACATTTCTCGAATTCGTTTCTGCAAACAGGCTCTATTTACTATGATATTGTCATAGATGTGAACTGTAGAACCGACTGCCTTTCAGCTTTGAGTTTGTTTGGATTGAGAAGGGGTTTCAGGGTGTTATATGTAAAAATATAAACATGAAAACCCACCCTTCTTAAATTAGGCATCTCTAATTCAGTGTTGAACATAGTGGAAATGTGAGAGCTTAACTTGCCAAAAGCGTTTAGAAAGCAAATCATGGATCATATCTACTGCAGATGGAACTGGAAAAAAAAAAAAAAAAAATGAGATGCACAGTATGCAACGTATCTAACGTTGACGTTTAGTTTTTTTTCTTGCTTTGTAAATATGCCGTGCTCAGTTTGTTTATCCATGCAAATGGACAGAACTGAAACTCTAATTAACGAATGAATCTTAAGAGCCGGATATGAGTTTGTTCATCGACTACAATTAATCCATCAGACGTGTCTGATCTGACCAAACGGTCACATGCTGGTCATTAGCATAGAAGAAAGGGTCGTAATAGTGGACGGCCGTATTGAGGGCTTATCTACCATCCTTCAGTTATTATTATTAATATTATTATTATTATTAAAATTATTTTGGTAGTTAATCTTTCACCAGCATTCTGTTCAGTTTTCAAATAATCACAAGAGAATGTTCTAGCCAGCAATAGCTTCCCTCTAACTGTAGAGGAATGTGAATTTTTTCTTCCGCCAAGATTATTGATTTTTCTTTTATTGATTTTAGAGTGTTATAGGCGGAGGAAGGCGAGGAAGCTGGTCGTGTACACGCTGGTTTGCTTGTCCCGTCAAGCTGTTTCTTTGCGTGTTAGTTTTATCTCAAAATCCTCCCAAAAAACCTCATCCGTCCTGTCAGTGTCTGTATAAAAAATATCCCCCACGACTTCCTTTTTTTAGTTCATGTTATTTAAAGATAAAGTCCCAGTAAGTTACTGAAAAGAAATAATCATTTCTGTGATTTGTCAGTTTGTAGAGATGTTTAGATTTGCCTTTGGGTTCACTTTTGAATCGAGCGTTTTGGACGATTTCATTGTAACGCTCTTGTCTAGTATGTGCAGTTTGTTTAATTAACAGCAGGGGGCGGCAAAGTTAACTTTTTTTTGACAGCGTGCTGTGAGAAAGCCGAGTGCTGAAAGCAGTTTTAAAACTAGCAAGCAGTCAAGCTTGTCATTTCTGTCAATGTTCAACACCATCCTTCTCTGTTAATCTGAACATAACCTACGATTTCTTACGTCATCAGTAATCAGTGTTTGGTATTTTTTTGTTTGTTTGTTTTTGTCCCCCCCCCTCCCCCAACATCTATTCCTAATGGTTTGGGATGGCGGGAGGGTCCAAAATAAATACTGTACAGTACTGGAAACCTTTATGCAGAATGTTTTGTGTACAAACAGGTGGAACCAGGGTTCATTCCTGACACGAGGCCTTTGTCTTGCTCTTTAGATGTCAGTCATGGTGGCTTTGTGCGAGCGTTTGCTTTATACAGCTTTAGAGCAGGTTCGTCAGCTCGTCAGAGTCTCTGCCCTAGATTGCCTTCAACAATGTTTTCTTAAAGTTCCAGTCACTTATGTGCCCAGGCTCCTAGTAGAAGTGTGTGTGTGTGCGTGCGTGTGGATGTTTGACTGCGAGAGTGCATGACTTGTATGCGAGTGTAAATTGAGACAGGGTTTCCTTCAATTGAGCCGGGTTTGAAAAGGTAATAAAGGAAGATTGCTAAACTTAAATTGCCACTGTATAGAAGAGGACTTCTCTAATCCTCTGTATCTATTTGTTTGTTTTTGACTTGATGATAAACAATAAAATGTTTGCCTATAAATCATTGCCGTGTGGGGTTTTTTTTTTATTTTTTTTTTTTATTGATTTAATGCTCAGACATTCATCTGGAAGCAAGATTGGCTAATCATCTGAACATCTGCACTTCTGTAGTAATGTCAGCGGAACTGAAATCATCAGGAGAAGTGGGAAAAGCGAGCAGTCGACCACATCGGTTTCAAGATCGTGTTTTTTTCAGCGTTGTGCTGGTAATGGAGAGGAAATATCAGGCATTATAACTTTTGCATTTCCTTTTTCAGCATTACATCTACTGCAGGCTGGTGATTAAATGTTGATTAAACTCTCACACATCATTTAGCTTTAAGTGAAACAGTTGGACCTCATTCTGAACAACAAAAAAAAAGCAACAATAATCATTAAAGTAATATTAGGAATATATTTGATCCCAGTTAGGGGATTCACTTGGTCGTACAGTAGATCTGAAATTTCTAGCTCGAGCCACTTAACCCATGTTGATTATTTTTGAAGCCTTGTTGGGTTTAGACTGAAGTCAAGATTTCTAAAGATCCAGATTTATCAAGGATGTAGCAAAAATCTAAATCACCTCCTCTGGCAATTTTAGCACACATCGTGAACTCACCATCCACTTTATTAGGAACACCTGGACTCCTGCCCATTCATGCATAAGATCCTGTCAAGATCTTTGCTTAATTTTCACATCAAACATCTGAAAAGCTGAAGATGACAAAAAGACAAAAAGTTAAAAACAAACAATAAAGTTGTATTTAATGTGTAAGCATTTTTTGTTTCAGGGGCATGGGGATTTTTTTTCTTGCCATTTTTTGTGAAATAAGGAGAAATGGGCCTACAGCTAACTGAATTAAAAAAAAATTTAAAAAGCTATGGAAACTAGAGAAGCTAAAATAATCACTTTCACATAAAGAATTCATGTTGCTCAACTGGAAAGACTGATCAATAAGTAAACAAAGGCAAAAAAGTAAATAAAATACAACTCTTCAGATAAGCGAGTCGACTCCTAGTGTTCAGTGAGTCGACTCGTTCACAAACGAGACATTCATGAAGTCACATGCTACATTTCACATATTTTTTATATCTGGACTTTTCCCATGATTTTATTATTATTATTATTATTATTATTATTATTATTATTATTTGTGGTTTTTCCAGATGACTCATTTATTATTAGCACATTTATTGTTGTCATTTTGACCTATATGATTCATTCTTTTTCACATTCTATTTTTTACCCACATGATTCATTCATTTTAACAACTAATTCTATCCTCAAACGATTCATTTATTTTGACATGATTTATTTTCGCACACAATTTTTTATTTTTTTTATTATTATTATTTTTTTTACAATTAATTAACTTGAACAATTGATTTTTTTCTCTCTCTCTCTCCAGATGATTCGTCAGATGTTTCCACGATTCGTTTATATTCACATTCATTTTAACATTCGATTTTTTCCCTCCACACGATTCCCAAACTCTCACAAGCGATTCGTTCAAACGATTCATTTGTGGCTCCTGTAAATCATGTCCACGCGGTCCCTTCATTCTCAGATGTGATTCCCTTTTACACGATTCCATCCTTTTAAAACCGAATCTTTTCCCCACATGGTTCATTTCTATTCGGGTTGAACTTGAACATGAAGGACCCAAGTTCCCATGATGGTTCACGTGCCACTTTCGGACATGCTCTTGCAGATGAAATCACGTTGAAAATGCGAGTGAAATGTGTGAGATGTAAGTGATTTACCTGTCAGGGAAGTGAACACCAGGTTTGACGTCGATATCGGTGAACATGTCCTGACACGAGAGAGGATTCATGGCATGCTGGGTGTTTTGTGTTTTTACTGCTGGAACATTTTAGTAAATTTAGTATGAATTTATTAAAAAAAGAAAAGAAAAAAAAAAGTCACAGGTTTCCTCCAGCAGGCGTCTGAAATCATATAGAAGTATATATACACTTAAGCATTTTCTATCAAAATGGAAATGGTACAAGTCTGAGTATAATCCGTCCACCTTCAATCCTTCATTGTTTCTTCTTTTTTTTTTTTTCTGTAACCCTCCCTGATCTTGGTTTTAGGAGGGTGTGCTATGAGTTGTGACTCAGAGGAGAAACAGGAAGTGTTTTGTACTCAAAGGCTTCTCCTCCTCTGCTAAATCTCTTCCTCTGTTTTTTCTTCAAACTGAGAAAAAGTCTTCAACTACAGCAAGGTAAGCAACTTCTTCTACATTTTGGTAAGTTTAAAGAAAGTTCTCTCTCTGTATATTTATATATATTGTTGTTTGCACTCTAAACTTTAAGGATAACAACCAAAAAAAAAAAGAAAGAAAAAGATTTGACACAAAAGTGGGCCTCTTTCAGTTGATGCTTGTTTTCCTGGAAAGCCCGTCAGATACTTATTGCAGCCTCGCAGTTCTCATAGTGGTATCAGGCTTCTCCACCCTCCCCTGGGGCGGTTATTGTTTTATTATTGCTATCATATTTCCTTCTCTGATTAGCTGCATGTGTACGGGCCGTGCCTCGAGTGTCTCAGACATGGCGCTGTTGACCCCTGTCAATCTCCTCATCTTTCTTCCCTTTCACCGCACAGACACAGACATATTTAATTTCTCGTTTTTCCAACGTTGGGCCTCTTGTTGGTGGATAATCATCTCACAATCAATCAGTCACTCAAACACTACACCTCAAGACACAGCTGGATGAATGGAACAATAGAGGGGTGAAGACGAAGGCGCAGGAGTGATCAGCTCTGTCGGCGTGTGTGGCTCTGTCAGGCAACCCGACTCTCCTCGCCGTGGGGCGTCCTCGGGTTTTATTCCCCCCCGGGGTCCAGTTACCGGCTACGCGTAAACTTAACCGGGCCAGATGAACACAGACACAGACACAGACACACAAACACACACACAGAGCAAGCGCAGGCAGGATGCAGCAGGAGCCAGAAGAGAGCGTGCCTGAACTGGCCGAAGGGATCATACAGTTAAGTGCACAGACTTGTCCTGTTCCTCCGTTTAGATTAGATATGCGCGTGTCAAAGACCTCCTGTGGTCACGCCTTTCGTCTGCAGGCCCTCACCGCACGTTCCTGTGCTTCGCTCTAGTTCCTCTTCCTTCCTGTTTGGTTTCTATCTAGGCGAACATGTACGACGAAACCTCTGTTTAAACAGAAACTCGGGTGTGAAATGGTTCATCCGGATCTGCTTCATTTGCGTGTTCGTAAATTTTCAGCGTCAGTGGATTAAAAACGGATCATAGATATAAGAATTAAAATTCGTTGGTGTGTCCTGTGCTTTTAATGGAGTTTCAAGAGATTTCCTTTTTTTAAAAAAAAAATGTCATTTTAAAATTCAGGCCATTAGATTGTAATTTTAATTGAATTTTATTTCATTTCATTCGAATCATTTTTTCTGATGATGATGATGATGATGATGATGTTACCTTGTGTTATGCTCTCGTAAAGCAATTCGGGGCACTATATAAAGAAAGGAGTTGGATAAATTGAGCCCATGAATGAATGAATGAATGAATGAAATGATGCATTTTCAGGCACATATTTAGCTCAAATAATGTACAAAATATCCACTCTATAATCAATACCACAAAAGGGTTATTTATATAACTCGGTATTGTATTTCTACAGGAAGCTACACTCACCGTCCACTTTATTAGGAACACCTGCTCATTCACGCAGTTCTAATCAGCCGATCAAAGCAGTTCACACAATCATACAGACGCAGGTCAAGAACTTAATGTTAACGTTCAGATCGTACATCAGAATGAAGGAAAAACTGCGAACTCCGTGACTTTAACTTGTTTGAGTGTCTCATATTCTGCTGAATATGAGACACATTCTCTAGAGTTTACAACACAGAATGGTGAGAAAACGAGACAAAAAAATGTCGGTTCCGTGGGTGGAAACAACCTGTTGAGAAGAGATTTCAGAGGAAAATTACCAGATGTTCAGAGCTGATTGGAAGTCTAAAGAAGTTCACGTAATCACTCTTTGCAACCACGATGAGCAGAAAAGCATCTCTGAATGCACAGCACATCACCGAGGCGATCCTGGACACAGACGTTGAAGAGTGGAAATGACCAGGTGATTTCACCAGCCTCAGTTTCCTGTTTTTCGTCCACCTCAGGGTTCGATGTGCTGTGTATTCTGAGATGCACGGTTGAGTGATTATGTGGATTACTTCATCCTTCCTGTCACCTCGAACCAGTCGCTAGCTTCCTCTCTGATCAACAAATCCCAAGAGAGCAACAGTTACGGAAATACTCAAACCGCTAAGACTGACACCCTTTCCCTTGACTCTGATGTTTGACGTGAACATTAACTGAAGCTACTGACCTGTTTCTGTGTAACCTGATGCACTGGATAACTGCAGAAATGAGGAAGTGTACAGATGTTCCTAATAAAGTGGAAGGTGAGTGTAATCAGTGATACTTGTAAGGACGTGCGATTTTGATTTGAAATCATATCTCTTTTCTTTTCCGCAACAACGTCTGACAGTTTAAAGCCCTTTTTAAAAAAAAATATTTTACGATGAGGAAATGAACGTCACCTGGGAACTGAAAGTTTTGCAGTTTTGCATGTTGGTATTTTTAGTGCTGTTTCTGTGCGTTTGCTGAAGCCTCGCAGTCACATGGGAGAATTTTAGGCAAAATTGCAATGTGTGACTTTTAGCTAAATTGCAAGCGATGCTTTTCTGACATGCCCTGCTGAACCCGAGCGTTAGTGTGCTGTAGCAGGAGCAGTAAGATGGAAGCTCGCAGGCGACCGAACAAGCACATCGGCATGTAAGTCTGAACTCTGAGCTCTTTTGAGCAACGATGGAAAAGCATGAATCACCAGATGAGTGGTGTCTGGAATTCCAGGGATAGCCTCAGTCATGTGCTCTGTGGTTGTCTTCTTAGGCGTGGGCACGTGCTTTTGCCTGTTTCATAATTTCTTTGAGTCTTTGAGCATTTTTAATTTCTATGAGCGTGTTTTTTGTTTTTTTGTTTTTTTACCCACAGGTTGTCTAACAAGAAACTCTAAATATAATATATCTCTAAATGTAATAGGTATTTGCCTGTATTTATTGTTATGTTAAATACTGTACATACACATATCTGCTATTTCGCTATAACAGGCATTTAAAAAAATAGTCCGCTCAAATTAATCAGGAGTATATATA
>JAOVYU010000067.1:3019461-3030371 GCA_025674565.1 Synodontis membranacea
CTGTCCTGTTCTGTCCTGTCCTGTTCTGTCCTGTCCTGTCCTGTTCTGTCCTGTTCTGTTCTGTCCTGTTCTGTCCTGTTCTGTTCTGTCCTGTTTTGTCCTGTTCTGTCCTGTTCTGTTCTGTCCTGTTCTGTCCTGTTCTGTCCTGTCCTGTTCTGTCCTGTCCTGTTCTGTCCTGTCCTGTCCTGTCCTGTTCTGTCCTGTTCTGTTCTGTCCTGTTCTGTCCTGTCCTGTTCTGTCCTGTTCTGTCCTGTCCTGTTCTGTCCTGTCCTGTCCTGTTCTGTCCTGTTCTGTCCTGTCCTGTTCTGTCCTGTTCTGTCCTGTCCTGTTCTGTCCTGTCCTGTTCTGTTCTGTCCTGTTTTGTCCTGTCCTGTCCTGTTCTGTCCTGTTCTGTCCTGTTCTGTTCTGTCCTGTTCTGTCCTGTCCTGTCCTGTTCTGTTCTGTCCTGTTCTGTCCTGTCCTGTTCTGTCCTGTTCTGTCCTGTCCTGTCCTGTCCTGTCCTGTTCTGTTCTGTCCTGTCCTGTCCTGTCCTGTTCTGTCCTGTTCTGTCCTGTTCTGTTCTGTTCTGTTCTGTTCTGTCCTGTTCTGTTCTGTCCTGTCCTGTCCTGTCCTGTTCTGTTCTGTCCTGTTCTGTCCTGTTCTGTTCTGTCCTGTTCTGTTCTGTCCTGTTTTGTCCTGTCCTGTCCTGTCCTGTCCTGTTCTGTCCTGTTCTGTTTTGTCCTGTCCTGTCCTGTTCTGTCCTGTTCTGTTCTGTTCTGTCCTGTCCTGTTCTGTTCTGTTCTGTTCTGTCCTGTTCTGTCCTGTTCTGTTCTGTCCTGTTCTGTCCTGTTCTGTTCTGTTCTGTCCTGTTCTGTCCTGTTCTGTTCTGTCCTGTTCTGTTCTGTCCTGTTTTGTCCTGTCCTGTTCTGTTCTGTCCTGTCCTGTCCTGTTTTGTCCTGTCCAGTTCTCTTCTGTCCTGTCCTGCCCTGTTCTGTCCTTTCCTGGCCTGTTCTCTTCTGTCCTGTTGTGAACTGTCCTGTTTTGTTCAGTCCTGTTCTGTCCTGTCCTGTTCTCTTCTGTTCTTTTCTGTCCTGTTCTCTTCTGTTCTTTTCTGTTCTGTTCAGTCCTGTTCTCTTCTGTACTGTTCTCTTCTGTACTGTTCTGTTCGGTTCAGTTTGCCGACAGTGCCGAGTGTCTCACAGCTGATTTATTGTCCCATGGAGTACGTGTACAGGAAAGACGGCTGAGTCACTGCAGCTCTCAGTGAGTTATGTGCCGGTCTGAGATTGGACGTGAGCTGACATTTAAAGTGATGTACAATTCAGGATTTATGGAAAACTGAAACATCGAGTGTTTCTCTGAGCATGCAAAATAAAAAGAATGCATAACTCCGTATAAAATATTTCTCTGTGTTTAGTTCTCTGTAGACTTCGGCTTGAGCACTTGATGAGACACTTGGGCATTTACAGAGACATCTTACTGTCTTACAGTGCATTTTAATGAGACGGCTAGCACACACTGACGCACAGATATGCAAACAGTGCACTCCACAACGTGCTAGCAGGGCAAGCGAACAAAATACATAAAAATAACTCTCAACTTTTAGAATCCACGTTAGTTAAATTGGATTTTTCTGGAATCGAGCACAAGAGATCACACAGAAGGTTAAGAAGAAGCGAGGATAAGACTGATTTCTTTCTAAAAGTCATGTCAGGTGATCACACAGTGACAGAGTGACACACCAGTTAGATCTGATCTCTGATTGGACGATTTTATTACATCCATAACGCACCATCAGCTGTTATTGAGATGCTGGATGTGAAATGTGATCACAGCTGACTCATTTCATTTTCTCAGTCAGTCATTTTTCAAAGCATGTTTAAAAGGAAACAAATTGGAATCAAACAGGACGTATTGTGCAGTTTGAACGAGTCAGACACTGAGTGTGTTCCTGTGTGTATGTGTAACACTTTTATGAGATTATAAAGACTAATGTTCGAGTGAAGCCTCATTGCCCAATTCCCATTTTTTGCTCAGATCTTGACGGTTCACGTTCATAATTACAAGTAATCTGTATCTAACTGTAATGTGAACGCATCTGTCCTCCGAAATGTAACTCAATGCACACTGATTTATTCACAAATCATCAACAACAAAAAAACACATTTGTGAGACAACTCATGGTGTTAAAACCAGCTAAGTGGACGCCCTGGTAGCTAATGTACTGTATGCGTCTAATTTTGCCCTGGAGGACAAGCAGTTCATCAGATTCAGCTCAGACACTGTTGTTTTGCGGTCCTGCCGATGTCCGATGTCCGACAGCGCGTATATACAGGCAAAAAAATTCATGAAATCCGATCTGAGCGTTCTCATTCATGTCGCAGTGGGACCGCTATCCCGATTGAGGACCACATATGAAAGTGGCTCAGATCTGATTCGAAAAGATCGGATTTGTGTCACATTAAATTCAGATTTGAGCCTGGCAGTGTGAACATAGCCTGTGTCAATCAATCAGTCCATGAATCAATAATAAAAGGTTTTTATTTGATTCATTGCCAAGATTTAGCAACATTTAATATGACTTTTAATATGAATATCACCCAGTCTTTTTTTCTCCTCTCCTTCTTTCTCCGTCTTGTTCAGGTTCTTCCATCTGGCATCCTGCTTGCAGACAGGCAGCTCGAATAGAGGAGAAAAGTAAGGTAGGACCCACAGCACCTTTCTACAGTTCCTTCAATAGCCCTTATGTTTTTTCCCCCCAGTACCCGTTAAGTGTAAAATTGATGCCTGAGTGAGAAGGTCCAGGGATTCAGCTTTCCTCCTCAGGAGAGCTAATAAAGTCCTAAAGTTCTAGTTGGGCTGTGATCCCGTTTTATTTTGATATAACACCCCTTTTCCTGCAGAAACAGGTGCGGATACAGCTCAATGACAGGATTCTGAATGTACCTGAGCAGGTTTGTGACGTGCACCTCCTCTTTCCCTGCATGGGTTTATCTCCCAGCCCTGCTTTCAGCTTTAGTGCACACTCTCTATCTGTATAGGTGCAAATCGGAGCTGCTGGGCCACCGTGTGCTTCTGCCCCCCCCCCGAACACCCCCATCCCCCCGTTATGGTCATGTGATTAAGGACTCACGGCTCTCACTGCACTCGTGCTGTTGTGTATTTACAGTGAGGTGGTGCAGAATGATGCCATACTAATGTACTAGTAGATACGGCTTTGTACCGGCGATCGTTGGCGTCTCTGACGGCTTGATGTTTATTGTGTGTGACTTCACAGTATGAGCAAGTGATCTGGCTTCTCGCGCCAAAACGTATTTCAGTTGGTGCGCAATCGATTGACGGAGTGTCCCGCATTCACTTCTTTGTTGTAAATGCCTTTATTGAGACTTATCTTTAAAGCACCCTTGCTTAACCTGGTGTATTTTTATTCGTCAGATGTATCGTGTCATTACTGAACGTTTTAGCGATTTACGTTGCTTGTTTTTTTGGATTTATCATAAATGTACGGCATGTTTTTTTTTTTTATTATGAAGTGTATTAATGATTAAAAGATAAGTTTTTTAAATGTATATCCCCATCTATCGTACTGTATAAGGTAATTAGGTGACATTTATTCCAAAACTCTTTCTGTTTGAGAAGTGAGAAGTGAGTGTTAAGGATAAATGATGACGCGTTACTTAAGTTCTGCTTCCCTTTAGGATCAGCCGCTTCTTGTAAGCAAAACACTCCGGCAAAGTAACTGACTGACCGGTGACTTTCTCTCTCCAGGTGACCAGGACTTCCTCCGAGAGCATCACCTCGGTTCCTGCCTCCAGTGCGTCTGGATCTCCAAGCAGAGTTATCTATGTACGCAGCGCTTAGCAGTTCCTGTAAAACATTTTTTATTTGTTAGCCACCAGGTGGCAGCAGAGAGCATGATTTCCAGTCCAGTATCTAAAATCTGATCTGTGACGTCCACAGGCAAAGCTGGGCGATGAGTTCCTGGATTATAAAGACCTTGCGGCTCTTCCTAAGATAAAGGCCATTTATAACATCGACAGGCCCGACATGCTCTCATACTCACCTTATGTCAGCTATCCGTCAGAGGACAGGACCTACGTAGAGGTACACACACATACACAGCCTCCCAACACCATCATTATTTATTTCCTATTTCTGTAAGCGTGTTGATAGAAATTGATTGAGATTGAGAGAACAATGTAAAAACAGCCACGCCTTCAATTTACTCCAATATGTTAATAATACAACATGACTAGACTGGTCTGATACCATTTATTTAAAGAACCTTAATCCTAGCTCTATGATTGTACGGGATCATTTTATCCATTTCTTATTTTTTAATTCCTTATCTGTACATTATTGTTCATCGCTCTGCCACAATCCGAATTCCTTCATCTAAAGGAAACGCTCAGGTCGTGTCCTGAAACTGCCGTAGACCATGTCATGTCATGTCATGTCATGTCATCAGCATGTCGTGGAGGACGTCACGTCCGCGTTATCTCAAGAAATTGCCATGGAAAGCTGTCTCAGTGCTCCATGCCATCTCAAGCTTCTGTTTATGACGGAGATTCATAACATCAACAACATGACATCTTAACGTTTATGAAAAGAAAAAAACAAAAAGCAAAAGGGAAGAAAAAAAAAGGTGACGCTCCCGTCAGTGTTCACGTTAAAAGAAATGTCAAAAAAAAAAAAAAGTTGTTTATGAGGCTGAGTAGATTTGACGTTAGGGTGTCATGAACGTGTCTTAAGAACCATCTGTGAGAAATCATGCAGTGTACAGTAGTTTAACAAGGAAGAGGACGATCAGTAACGATGATTGGTCATTACAGCATGCTCATTTGCATGCATTTAAATATGGCATAGGCTGGCACGTAATCATTAGATATGACGGAAGTTGATGCTAAAGTTAAACGTTAAACGGTTGTATAAAAGATCAATGCGCGAAATTTTACCCGAAATTCACCCGAAGCGTCACCATGAAAATGTTGCGTTCACCATAAAAAGAATGAACTTAATAATACAAATTATGCAAATCGTCAACAGGATGGCGTTTCATACTGTAACGTCTTACTTCTTACCCAGTCCATACTAATGTCATTTAACCTCCCGCTGCATAACCTCATCTCACTCCCCTGCTTCTTTTCCGTTCGCAGTCCCCGCAGTTCCTCACTCCAACTCCGACTGAGGTACAGTACGGCTTCCCTGATGGCTCTCAGGAGCACTTAATGTTGTCTCTCTCCATGCAGCTTGAATGGAGGATGCGTGCTGTCTTGTCAGTGCTGTAATCATTTATTTATCACAAGATTGGATTTAATTATGATCTTCGTTCGAGCAGTCCATCTTTGACTATGTCATAAAGTCATGTTTTTGTGTGACAGCAATGCGTACATCACATACCTCCCCTTATATATGTTTTTATTTATTATATATATTTATTTTAGGGCGACGGGGAAAAATCGCCCCGTCAGAGACGACCCTCCAGCCCCAGCTCTAACAGTTCCCTGGGCGGTTACGGACGCTACACCCCATCCCGCTCGCCTCAAACCTACAGCAGACAAGGTACATACCTTTTTAAATACCTTTTTAAAAAAATAAGATTTTATGACGTCTTCCTCGTCACCTATATATCGCAAACTTGCTGTCGATTTTACTTTCCTCTCAGAGACGTGGAATATTTATTTAACTGGTAACATTGAGGCACAAAATCACAGACAATTAAAGGCTACCTTCACATTCATGAAGCGATTCTTCAAACAGTGATCAAAATGTTAATTCAAGTCACGAACTGTATTTTTCTCTATCGTGTTCATTTGCCATGTTCATTGTTATTGCCATTTTCTTTTATAACTGTTTTAAATATTGCTCGGTATCGGTAGATTTATTTCCCCAAATATCATTCCATTCACCGGTTCCTCCATCCTTCCACCGAATATTCACACACACCCGCTCTGCACCATTGTTGAATGACAATAAAGCCGCGTGCGTTCCGATCTAAGCGTTGCGATTCGTGTTGTATCAGATCCTGGATCGTATATGAAAGTGGCTCAGGTTTGATTTGAAAAGATCAGACTTTTTTTTTGTCAAACAGGAAACACATCTCTGAACACAGATCACAATAAAATTTACGTCACTTCAATGTGACAATGTGAACGTAGCCCAAGTACACATAAGTTCCCATAATTATACAGCTCCAGCCCAAAATTTGAACACACCCTCTCATGCAGCATTTTTTTTTTTCTTTTTCATTTTATGACGTACTTTGTTGAGCTCAGTTCTATTTAACAGGTCTATTTACTGTATTTCTGTTATTTACTATTTACGGTTAAATTCCACTAAGGATCTTTTGACACGGTTCACCTGTTAATTGAAAAGGGTTCCAGGTGACCAGCTCATGCAGCCGGTTAAGATAATGCCGTAAGCTTCATCAAGAGGAACGTTATCTACGCCGAAGAATCTAAAATATCAAATGCATTTTGTTTAACAGATTTTTTAAAACCACGTAATTCCACGTATGTTCCGTATGTCTTCGATATTGTTCTATGAATGAGTAGGGGTGTCTAAACTTTTGACCTTTATCATATTTTTATTATATTTAACCACACTTTATGGTAACCACTGACTTTATTTTACTATCCTTCTCCTCCTGGCTGGTGTTGGACTCCTTGTTCAGAGCAATATGAGAGCAGTAGGTACGCCCCACAGCCCAGGAGTTCCTACTCGTTCCCCGTGTACACCGCGGCTCCATATTCTGCCCAGAGTAGCCCCAGAGACTCTTCTTCACTGCCCTTGTACTACAGTAGTTTGGGTAGAAGTACCCCACAGACTGTTTCCCTGAACCCCACCACCCTGGCCATGCTTCAACATCACAACTACATCCCATACTTCAGAGGTACACGGCTCAGCCTGCAGGCCTCGTGCGCTCGCTAAAACCAACTAATGTCACGCCATGCATGGATCCATATCTGCTCTCACTGCTCAACACTAATGAGTGTGAAATAGCACCGCTGTCTTTGTTGTAGAGATAAATAACCTTTTTTTTTTTTTTTAAATAAAACAAAGCAACACTGAGATATCAAACTACTACCTTGTCCTTCGCCCGCCTTCCCTAAACAGGAATTGAGACAGAATTCAAACAAGAACAAGTCTCTGAAACTAAACCTAGGACAGACCTGCGTCTCAATTTGCCTCCTTACGGTAAAGCCCTGGACCTTTCAGTATCTCTTATCAGTGTAGTCCAGTGCTGTGGGATTGTAGGTGTACCCCAAGGTTCACTCCATGGACCAATCGGTTTGTTTCTGCTTGTCGTTATTGTGTCTCGGACCTGCCAACCTTTAGTCTTTTTTTTTTTTTTTTTTGCGGCTTCGCGTTACGCTGATATGAGTTAACTCAAACAAAGAAGTCTTCTTTTTTTCTTCCAGATGAGCCAATTGAGACATTAATCTGAAATGATTGGCAGCTGTGTACAGTATGTGTTTTGAACCCGATATTTCCCTGGAAGCCCCACCCTCTTCTATCTTGTGTCCTTTCATCACATCTCATTTTTCACGCTTGATTGCGGCTCACGTCATGTTCTGGGTCCTTTAACGTGAAACAAATTTACGAGATTTAATTGGGAACGAACCGAAATTTCGATGAAAAATGCAGTGTGCTTTCCTACATCTGTCCTTGCAGATGTGTTCGAGCAAAGTTTTTTTTACTCGTCATTCCTTTTCGAGGTTGGCAGATCTGGCGTCTGTACAGACTGAATATTTTAACATCATTCACCGCGATGTTGCATGGAACAGTTGTGTGTATGAGTGTGTGTTGTTTATGATTGTCTCCGTTATAATGTTCAGGAATATTAAATCCGTACCATAAGCACGGACTGAACATGTATCATCGTGCTTGCCAGTGTTGTACCCCGATGTGTGAAAATAACTGCCTGCCATTGTTCTTGTTCTGGTGATTTGTTGTTGATTGTTTTGTCTGATCTAAAGTCTTGAATTAGACGTCCTTCTCCGGTCTTCCTCATGATTGAAAGGAATTCCGGCTCACACCCGAGGCTCTTTTGCCAGTTAGGGAATGCAGAGGTTTATCATCTGAATCAGGGTTGAATGTGGCATGGTGTAATGATCAGTTGTCTACAGATCTGGTAAAGGGATTATTCAGGACTCTCAACCACTCGAGGGGTAAAATAAAGGTCTCGGAGGAAGATTAGAGGGCATAGTGAAGGAATTGTAATTTGTTGTCTGGGTTCCATTTGGCTTGATTCTGGGTCTAAGCCACATCTTAAGTGAGCGGCGTGTTCTGCTTTTTGTACTTATAGACCATTTATTGGGTGTGGAGCCGCATACGCTAACTCGAGAGTCGGTTCATCTGTGCTCTGGATAAATCCTAGCTTTCGAAGCGCTGCAGGATTTATTTATCTGAAAGCATGCACATGCAGTCAGAGAAATAAGTATTCAGACCATTTTATTTTATACTGTATAATCCACTTCAAATTTACACACATAATATCTTTTGACTTTGAAATTGTAAATATGACCAAAAAAAAAAAAAAAAAGAGTTGAGGAGAAAAAAGTTACTGCTGACAATTGCATATTTGGTTTGAATTAATTCGCTTTTTTTGTGGTTTTCATTGTGGTCCATTCCTGTTGCCAGATCATTTTAAGTTCCCCAAGGTTACAAGGATGGACTCAGTTTTAAAATCCTCAAAAATGTCCCCTAGGATTTGAGTCGGAAGGTTGGATAGACCAAGTGAGGCCTTCTTGAGTTGTTTTGGGGTTGCTCAAGCATCCATCTTCCTGTTTTCTTCTCCTCTAATACATCCCTCCATTCATGCTTCCCTGGAAGACGTGTAATGCCCCAGTACTCTTTGCAGAGAACATCCCCGTATCATGACGCTCCCACCTCCGTCCTTCACCATGTCTCGTGATCCCTTCTTTCTTCTAACATGACGAGCTGAATTATTTCCAAAGAGTCTTATTTTTGTTTTTCCAAAATCTCTGTGTTTGTTTTATAGCAGAGGAGTTTAGCGTGCGGTGGAGGAATGGAGATCGTCGCTCTGCACTTTGTTGCTTTGTAGTTGTTCTGTGTGTAACTGTTGTTCCTGCTGCTTTCAGGTCGTCCTGCAACTCTTTTCGCGTGACTGCTTGCTTCTTTCTTATCTTCCTTTTCACTAATCTAGGGATCACACATGGTGACCTTTCCACCTGAATATTATTTGAAGACTATATTATGGCTCGTTAGCTTTTGTCCAGTTGAGTGTTGTGTAATTTTGGCTTAATCCCAGTTCTTCCGCTTTGGCCTTACCCCTAGTTCTGTAGTGCCCTTAACTGCCCTTATAAACAGTCCTACAAAGAATAGGGGTTGTGATCTCGACCTTACGGTACATATTCCTTGGCATCTATATTAAATTCTGATATTGCAGCAGGTTTGTTATTGTTTTGAATGATTGTTTGTGAAGATGTCCATTTATGAGCTTCTTTCCCTGAATGTTACACCTCATTAGTTTGGGAATTTTCTTCTACAAATCCGATTAAGGTATGAATCTGAAACCGGCTATACAGGGGCTAGATGACCGCAACCCCTCGATCCCCAAAAGAATTGATACACCCGAGCACAAAGAGCGGGCAAAACAGAGGGGTGGGGCAAAGTGGTAGGGCAAAGGTGGACATTGGGAGTGTAAATTTGAAGTGACTGAATACTTATTTCTCCTAACACAAAGGTATAGGTTATACATTACCTACATTTAAGATGTCTTTTACTTTTACCTCGATCATATCAATCAAATCATATTTCTATCCCAAAGGAATGCATTTTTTGGGTTGAAAAACAGTCATATTTTGTTCTCCAGGCTGAACTCTCCAGAATGTAACTTCTCCAGATGTGAGGAGGAGTTTCTTTCCGATATTGACCGACCTTTTACTAACCGCACTCTCTGTGTCGTGCATGTGTGTGGAGCGCAAAAGTGTATTTTAGCACACTGTAGAGTGTACACTATCTGTGTGTATGTGTGTACCATATGTGTGTGTGTGTGTGTGACAGAGAGAATGAGTGAATGAACCAACAGGTTACAGCCAAGTTCCACATGCTTCAACAAACAGTATATGCACCTCTCTCCTCTCTTTTCCTCCCTTTCTCTCTCTCTCTCTCTCTGTCTTGTTTCCATCCCTCTGTTCTTCGAAAGTGTTTATTAAAAGTGTGTCCTTCTTCATGACCTCATGATCCAGCCTGTTAATGGCACTGTGCATTCTTGTGGTCTGTGGTCACCGGGGCTGTATACCGGTTCACTTCAGATCCAGAGCTTCTAATGCAGGCCGGAACACACCTGGACCAGCCAGATAACGGTTCTGATCCAGCCCGGTCTCTGCTTTCGAAATTACAATCAAGTTATGGAATGGCAAGATTTGAAAAAAAAAAAAAAAGAGCTTTATTATTCTACTAGGGAGAAAAACAGGGCAATAAACTCAGTGCTATAAACACGGCTACTGAGAAAAAAAAAAAAGTCTTAATGAAAAGCCATTTTTGATTATAACGCTTAACATTGCGCTCTGTGCTGCTGGATTACTGCAGAGGGTTCGTGGGATTGTAATGGGAACATCATTGTCAATTTAAGTTACATTTACATCATACATTAGTATGTATTTTATCCAGTGAAAAATTAATTAAAACAATGGATTATTTATTAATAATAATGTTTTATTGTAAGCTCATGAGATAAAAGTGAGAAGTGTCGTGTGAGTTCAGTTCTTAGATAATAGTTCATAGAATTTTTTTCAAAAGGCAATCCAAAATCCCAAATAGAAGATATTATCATTTGTGTGTGTGTGTGTGAGATTGAGTTCAGGTGAAGGCTGCTAGTAATCGGGCGAGTATGGAGCATACAGCATGGTAAATGTAGTTCCTCCTCCTCCTCCTCCTTCTCATTTCGGCTATTCCCAACTAGG